>ML787911.1:262830-338199 GCA_009831015.1 Picea engelmannii | reverse complement strand
ACGACACCTAAAAATTTGAAAAAAAAAAAAAAACAGGTTGTAGCGATGCAAAAAAATGACACTACAACCTTATATTGTAGTAGTGAGTTGAATTGTGTTCTTCTCTACTATACATACCTCACACACCTCTTTCCTCCCTTCTTGTATGTTTGTCAGTTCAAGTACTACTTTAGATTTGGTCATTGAGAAAAGATACTAGAAATTGACACGTACACACCTTTTATTCCATAATTAATTGTTGTTGATGTCAATGTTACTTTCACTATGTGTCACTAAGGCATATGACCTCGTGACATCACCCACCACTAAATTGTGATTTCATGTTTTTTTATCCCTAATGCATGTACTTTTCATGTCTTCTTTACCACCACAAAGAAATTATCTACTTAGAATATTACATCCATATGTGAACATTGATTAATTAGTTATTTCACTTATGAGAAGAATAAGATTCTTTACAATATAAAGAAGATTCTTAATTATGAAAGTTTTATTTTCTAGTTCAATTGAAACATTGTCTCTTCGTTCCACAAAATGTGCTCTCTTATCATTCAAAATGATCAAATTTTATATAGATTTGTCCTGAACAAATCAATTAGATTTATTAGTCATGTGTTTAGATGCACTAAAATCAAAGTACCGAGAACTTACCTTGCCTTAAGTTTGAGAAATAACATAGGCATAAAGATTTTTTCTTCTTTGTGCTCCTTCCTTTTCATCAACATATGCTTGCTTTCTAGTATGATTACCTTGCTCTAATACATACAAACTTTTCCTACATTCAACCTACAATTGACCCATTTTACCATAGTAGTAACATTTCATATTTTTGGATTTGGATAAACCTTTGGTTGAATTCGAAGTTCTAGGCACCCTTTCACGATTGGTTGACCTTCTTCTTTGTTTTTTCCTACTTCCATACTTTGCAAGAAAGTGTTTTTAGCGGTGTTAATGCTACTCTAGAAGTGTTTCTTCCACATCCTTCTACAACATCGAATTTTACAATTCTCAAGGTTATATCAATAATCTTAGAAGTGATATCAAGGGTTTCTACAAAATATTCAAAAGAAGGCTGCATAGTTTTTCGAGTAATTACCACTGTGTCTTCTTTAATTACCTCTCTCTCTTAATGGTCAATATGTGGTCTATAATATATTTCAAACTTCAATGCATGATTTGAAATTGATTCTCCATATTTCTTTGCATTGAAAACAATATAGTTTAAGAATAATTAAAAGGTGTTGTCTAGTTGTTCTATGAAATGGTTTTTTTTGCCGAAATCTGGCGATATAAATTTACAGGAATTACTATTTTTTTGTTATTCAAATTCATTTATGAATGCAGAAATGGATTTAGCACGCTGAAAAACCCCTGGGGCACTCGAATTATAGATAAATAATCACTCAAATCTACGAATCTAACAATTTCTCGCCGGATTTTGGGCAAATGTCCCCAAAACAAATCCTCATTTCGTAGAACTTTTAGCCTATGGCTAATTAAAAGGCCTCCTCTATTTTGAAGTTTCATGCATTTCTTGGAGTCATGTCCATGTTGATCATGCATCCTCCCCATATTGCACTCGTGGAAGCATCTCATCACTCACCAACATCTTTATGAGCATAATTGCTTTTTTATTTTCATAGTCATGGTCATCTCTATCTATAAGTACTCTATTTTATAGGTATTGAAATTCATGCACATATAGTTTTGTAAGAGCTTTCTTAGTGGCCATTTTCAGTAGCACTTATATTGGAAGATGGTGATAATTTATTGTTTCCATATGTTAAAGTTATGGCTATTGAATTTTTTACTAGGCTCCAATATCATAAAAAAAAATAGCGGAGCCATACCAATAAAAAAAATTGTGCATTAATATTTACCAAGAGTTTGTATTAGCCTACCTTGGACTTGTTACATCATACATAAAGTTTCTTTCAAACTACCCAAAAAATGGTATGCTAATAGTAGGTTGCATTGTTTCTAATTGCCCTAAATTAGCCTTAACAACTATAGAGCCAATTGGGTCATTGTTTTGACACATTTTACACTTGTCAGTTGGCTCTTTGACTATCCTTACCTCATCCATATACCTAGTTATTACCCCTTTTACCATGGCTTTTCATGTTTTTGAAGTCAAATTCCTTTAACAGTCTCTAAGAGGCTAATGTTATGCATTTTATTGATTCCCAATGTCTTTGAAAGGTTAGATTGGATTTCTATAACATATGTCATTAATGATGATTTTCTCAATTTGTTTTTGTACCAACAATTCATTTTCGGTACCTGAGTTTGGTTGTTATCATAATTTCACATCTCCGGTTGAAAAATGACCACATGGGTTTCAAAGATCTAGATGTCAACATGGTGTGTGTCCCTTGGTTCGTGCCTGGGTCACACATGGAAGCCTCTAGGGGTGGTCAAGGGTTTTTAGACAAAAATGTGCCAGGATTAGCAGCAACAACCTTATGTTGATTGATTTGGGTTGTATCTTAAATGTATGCATCCTCATAAAATTTAAATGGCAGCGCTGCAAAACCCATTCGGTTTAATAAGTTAATCATCTCTCAAGTGCATGACAACTTAAACCTCAAGTCAAATATTGCACTATAATCCATTAATGAAACCTCAAGCCATTGAACTAATTATTGTTCATAGATTTGATTTCAAGTCTTAAGTGTTTTTATCCTCTCACACATTGAAGTTTTACGTATTCATTGATTAAACAAGATCCCATAAGAAAACATACTCATGCATAGACCACACATTTTGGCATAGTATGCAGTGCCCTTATTCATCTTGATATAAATCAATGAATGCAAGATGAAGGTGTCTGAGATTCCCTTTTGATTCCCTTGGGTTGCTTTGTGATTTGGATTGATATCTATCACTTAATTTCATTTACTACATCCTAAAGTGTGTTTTGTCGGTATTAGTTGCTAACATAGGACAAAATAGGCTCTGATCCTACATTTCCTGTGCTTGCACTTTGAAGTCTATGAACTCTTGGATTGATGATTTAATGTCAAGGATTTATACATATAAATAACCCGGCAAAGCCTACATTATTTCTCTAAAAATCACTTGATTTCTAAACCATGTTATACGCAGTCAGTGGGATCACTGATGGGATTTTTTAGGGTCAAGCATGTGCCTAATATTATCTTGTGTGGTATACTCTATCTTTGCCTTCACTTTAGTATTTTTTTCGTGCTTCTAAACTTGTCTTCACGATGATATGTGACTTAACGAGTTGCATTCTATGTCCCTCCATTGTATCCACTGTTTTCTTTGTAATAGGGTTAAATAATCATTGCATGGGTGGGTTTGTCATGTCCCACCAACACATTTCACCAACTTGTGTGATCCAGGAGGATTCAAGATGGCCGAAATTTTAAAGTCCTCATATTGCCTCAAGACTAGCACCATGTTTAAGAGTTCGATGAGAGCTTTTCGATGATGTGAGCGAGAGCTCAAACAGCCTCCATATGCAAAAGTTATGACCAATGAAAGTTCTGGTCCAACGGGGAAAAAGTCAAAGTGACAGAGACACGTGGCAATGATGATGTGTCATGATGACATGGTAGTGATGATGTGGCATGTTGACATGGCATGATGATGTGGCAGTGATGAGATGGCATGATGATATGGTAGTGATGACGTGGCAGACAAGTGGACCAGTGAGAAAGTGACACATGGCACCACGTGGCGCAAGGGTGGTCATGGAACATTTCATTGGTTATGGTTTATTTATTTAATAAACGAATTGAAAATATTTTTAACATATAACGAATATTTATTAAAAACCATATTCCATTAAAAAGTGGATCCAATCTCCATTAAAAGAGGAACCAAAATCCATTAAAAGTGGATTTGGTTATTTTAAAATATGTCAATTTTTATATGATATATGGTTGTTAAAACATATATTTCATGCCCATTTAAAAAATATGGTCAAGGCCATTAAAAGTGGGGAATCATATCATATGGATGGATTATGTCATATGGTTACAGATTTTAACCATATATATATGGTTCACCAAAAATTAGTTGGTCATATATTATATATGAGATTTTTAAAGACCATATGCTTATTATTTATGGTTTTCGTTGCATAGGCCATATATTATTGGGGAAAAACCATATATATATGGTTAACATATTGTTATGGTTAACCAATTAATTGGTTTGGTCGGACCATATATGTATTAAAGTTGATATTTTGTATGTTTTATTCCCCACATTAAATGAGACCAAATCCAATTAAATGTAGGTGAAGGAAGACTTGGAGTATTGACCCTTTGGTATATAACCAAGGGGGATTTTACCATTTGGAGGAGGCAATTTTCATGCCCAAGAGGCTTGTTGGTAATGAGGGAAGCTTAGAACAGAACATACTCATGTGTATAGTCATTTTTTATCAGATTTATGAGGTGGACGCAATGGTGCAGATCAAAACTGGATCTGAGCAGCATAATTGAAAGACATTTCCAAAAGTTGGATATGTTCATGTAATTTTTCCAATTTTGTTGATTTAATGAAAAGGCCATTCCACGAGAAGCGGACCCAGAGACATAACCAGGGTGTCTAGTGAACTCCGCCATCAAGTTTTGGTGTATTTGTGTAATTTTGTTCTCTTTTATCTCCTCGTTACTTTTCACGATTTACTTATGTGAATGGGTTATGCAAGTTAATTTCATAAGTAAAGATTCTAGTTAAGTGAATCTATCTACATAACAATGCAAGATGCACTGTCAATTTAAAGATCATGTTAATTGAGAAACGATTTGTTATCAATGAAGGATTAATGATTAAATTGGTGACTAAAGACTTATTAGATCATTGTGTTACAATGTTCTTAGCATTGGTGACAGTGAAAATGTGCACTCATGATCCTCTCCTTTAGAATTTTTTATGTGTAATTGTTTATGATATTTACTTGACTCCTCCTCTTATGAGCTTCCAATTTATCTACTTTTTTGTTGCAAAGATTTAGTCTATTGGTGAGTTCAAGGGGACCATTTGATAGGCATTGAAGCTCAAGTTTCTTTTGACTTCCTCTAAATAGTTCATACAATGTTTGAGGCACTTCAACATTCAACACACTGCATGCACCATCCTTCAGGGATTTTTTGAATTCTTATTTGTATCATAACTTGTGAATATTCAATCAACTAGACATCTCTTTCTTCAAACAATACTTAAACATGATAAAGAGTAGTGTATTCAATGGTGTCATGTCCCCACAGTGTGCCTGCCCAGATCTTGCGATTGTGCACCTCTTGAGGGAGTGCAACATCATGACAGTTCTAACTTTCCACTTGCAAACACCAAGGATACTTCATCTAGACTACACCTCTTAACCTAGAGCATACCCATACTTTGTTCTAGGCTATGGGCGAGTCACACTCCTACTCTAGTGAAACTCTCTTTTATACTTAGACAATTTGTTAATAGTCTTAACACTTAGTCATTTAAGCATACATCCATGAAACTAAGAGAACACTTGTGAAACAAACAATAGACATGTAGATATAGTGTGGGTGGCACAAGACGTTCCTAACACCCGACTGAGTCTTATTATTGCAAAACATTTACAATATGAGCACTATTGGCTCGATTTACAACTTGGGTAGAGTCACATGAATCGCCTCACCTCACCAAGACACTCATACACAGATTTATCACACCAAGACTCATCCGCCATAACATCTTTCGCAACTTTTGTGATGCACCTCCACCACAGACTTTCCATCTCTTCTCTATCACAAGACTTCACACAGAACCGTGGTTCTGTCTCATGGCTAACTCTCTCAAACATGCAACAAGACTTCCCCAAAATCAATCCAAAATAACATCGCCCCAAGTCTATCCACAGAATCACCTCAAGGAAACACAAGTCCTCCCATGTGGACCAACTTGGCTCCTTAAGGGAGCTCATGTCTCTTCATCCAAGTCTGCCTTAGAATCGCATAGCTAATATTTTTCTCCTTATTGTGCAAATATTCCTTCCTTGGTTATGCGCCCTTGTTATCTTATATGGATTCCAAAGGTCGCCATCGTGAACAGTCACATCCTTTGGGTGTGCCACATCCTTCATGAACCATGACACCCAAATGAATCATCATACCCCTTTGTGGACCCAATACACCTGAATGAACCTATGCATCCATCAATTGTCGCTTCCCTTGGGACCGATGCGCCACAACCTTGGTGCACACCTCATGCCAACACGCCCCAACCTCTTTGGTGCACCCCTTCGCTTGGTCACTTCTGCCTCATGCTTGGGAAAGCCCCTTGGCATGTTCACTCGCCGAAGGTGCCCAATTTCCAAACTAGTGCGAATATTGGGTGTTGTAGCAACCCCAAGTTTTGTCTCCTCGAGGACTCGGGCAAGGGTCTTCGCACCCTTCTAGTCGAAGACCTTACATCCTCCCCCACCTCAAGTCGTTGTCGTCCCAGACAAAATCCAAAAAATATGTGATCTTCAAGTCTTCGCCCAAACTTGTGCCCCCATCGCAACTAAGTCTGATAGAAACCCTAAGTTTCATGCCAACTAGAAACCTCAAATTCTGCCAAAGTGGAAACCTCAAGTTTCCTTGCAAAATGGAAACTCCAAGTTTCCAAATCAAACTGCAATCATCTACAACTTGTGCAACCATCCACACTTCCCTCTGCCCAAAGTTGTGTGCGACCAATCTGTCCACTATACTGGAAATATGTATCTTCCCCAACTCTATTCACAATGTCCAAGCTGCCATTGTCCTACTGCGATGATCACACTTTGTTATGCTCCCGCTGCTACCTCAACCACTACTCCAACCTCAAGAATAATTTATAACTTGTTGTTGTGTCCATACTTCAACCAACTATGCCATGTCTCTGCACACTGACATCCTCCATGCCCACGACTGATTTGGTAGCTAGTCCAATCGTTATGCCCAACCCATGAGAATGCACTTCCTCATGCCCTAACTTAGTCTTTTATGTTTGCATCTCTGTCACTCCATCCAACTCCAAAGACTAAGGAAATTTTCCACCCTTGCCTCATTGTTGCCATTGTCCAATCTTCGTCAAGGAGATCCTCCACAATGTCTAAGTGCTACACTTCAAACCTACTAGGGCGTTTGTACTTTTACTTCCTTATGTAATTCATTCCATCCACACAACAACATAAAACCAAGGAAAGGTCACCCCTCACCTTGTTGTATTGTGAAGTCACTCCAAAACAAAGTCCTCCACGACATCTTGACTCCATTTCCCATCTCATGGTGTAGTTAGCCAATTTGTTGCACATAGTTTGCACGACATTAAAGTCTGCGAAGAGTCAAGGGAAATCATCGTGCATCTGCACATCCAACCAACTCTTCCCTTGTGACTCAAACTTTGATCAAGTCCACAAGTCTGACTTCCTTGGTTGAATTATCCCCATCTTCATCTTACGTCTTCGGATATGAAATGTTTTATCTGCACCAAGAACTACACGTCCACACTGCCTTTGCCCCATTTCTTCATCACCCAATATTTTTTATGTGTCTACCTCTATAATCCTTGAAATGGTGAGGCTTCACCCTCAACCATGTTGCCCCAAAGCAAGAGAAACACACATGCCCAAGTAATCTCTTCATGCTACAATATTCATGTATGTACAATCCTCTAAACCAAGGAAATTCCTCAACTCACCTCCTTTCGTCAATTCACCTCTCTGCAACTCAACATCTGCGATGAGTGTGGAAAACATGCCTACACCCCTCAAACATCCCAACAAACTATCCAATATGCTCCAAGAAGAATGATTCACCTCAAATAACTTCCATTCCTTGGGAACGTTCACACCAATATTTATATCAACCTCAACCAACGACCCTCCATGATCTCTAAGTCATTGCAAAATCATCCACAACTCACCAAGGTATGCTCTGCCTTATCCAATGATCAAAGGAAAGTGAACCACCCAATTCACTTGGTCTATGTTCTTCTCATTCAAGTTGACTGCAAACAATTCTTTTTTTACTTCTCTTCTCACTACATTCCTCTCCTAGAATGAAACTACCTTAACTGTCATCATGATTGTCATCCAAGAGTTAAGAAATCCCTTAAGTCACCTCCATGGCTGCATCCAAATCTTCCTAAGTCCACCACCAAAATCTTCCAAGAATATCGCCCCAAGATCTCCACACATTCGCCCAATTCAAGGCATCCCAACTGCTACATAACTTATTTGAATTTGCACCACTTGAGTCACCCTCAAGTCTGTTGGTTTTCACCTTGGAAATGGACTACACTTGAACCACTAAGTCATCAAACTTCCCTTCAAAGAGCTCACTGCAACACTTAGAAAATGAAAGAACTCAAAATCAACCATACCTTTCCAACAACATCCTTGGTTGCACCCATGGTTCAAGTCTATTGTCTTGGACCTTCACTTTCCCAAACAACCGACTCTTTGCATGAACTCCCCTCAATCATTGTCCATAGCTCCACAAACCTACATAGCACCTTCACTGCAATAGAAGGTCGAGTCCATTCGAGCCACTTTAGAAAACATCTAAGTCCCAAATTTCTCATGCAACCGGCTGAACTCGTCTCCAATGTCCTACCATTTCCGCACCTTGACTGCTTTTTCTTCAAGGCATCATGCACACACCGCCCAACTACTAAGTCATATTGTTGTTAACTGACTTATGTAAGTATGTGAAGATTTACCTCATTTGGAGGTTGTGGTCAACCCACTCGTCCAACAACCCAACTCAACTCAATTGTTGTTCTCGACGATGCACAACATAAAGATGTCATGATGAAAATGTGCTCGACCAATTTCCTTGTTGTGAAGCTACTCCAAGTTTCCCAACTCACCCAAGTGCTTCAACTTGTTACAACCCAGAACTACTCCCCTTCACGATCACTTATGCAATCACTTATGCAATCACTTCTGCAGTCAAATCTGTGACAAGTCATGCATTCATCTGCTTTGCCCAAGTGCTAGGTTCACCCAATGAACTTTGTGCCTGGTCTTCTCAAGGTGTGCGCATAGGCCTGACACTTAATTTCGTCGCAAATAAAACCAACCAACTCTCTACCCAGACTATCTCTACAAAAGGTCAGTCCACCTTACCGAACCTTCATCAACTTTGTGCCCTAATTGCCTATGCGATCAACTCTGCGGCCATTTTTGTGATGATTTATGTGATCACCCACCCTGTTTAAGTGCTTCTTTTCACCACAAAATCTCCTCTCAGTCTATACAAGGTGTAAGCCCAGATCAAACTTCCATCTCACCGTCAACCAGAACCTCTGTCGTAAGTATGATGCAAATTCTCTGTAATGAACCAGTTCACTCCACTGAATTATTCACCAAGTCTACAAACATTCCCACATAATTGTCTCTGGAACAAAATGTCTTCTTGTTGCACTCTATCACCACTATTACCACCACAATAATAGAGCATGCTTCAATATCTAATACCATCTATTGTCGAGATAGCGATGAATATTTTACCAACCCTTCTTCAAAATCTATGATGAACAAGCTCTGATACCATTTTCCATTTCCCCATAGTGTGCCTGCTTGAATCTTTCGATCGTGCACCTCTTGAGGGCGTGTGGCACTGCCACGGTTCTCACTTGGCTACTTGGCAACACCAAGGACACTTTGTTTGAACTATGCCTATTCACCTAGAGCATACCCATTCTTTGTTCTTGGCTATGGGCGAATCAAACTCCTACTCTAGTGTAACTCTCTTGTATACTTGGATAATTTTTTAACAGTCTTAACACTTATTCATTTAAGCATACATCCATGAAACAAAGATAACACTTGTGAAACAAACAAGAGACACATAGATATAGTGCGAGTGACACAAGACATGCCTAACACCCAACTAAGTCTTATTATTGTGAAATAGTTACAATATGAGCACTACCGACTCAGTTTACAACTTGGGAAGAATCACAAGACTCGCCTCACCTCACCAAGACACTCATAAACATATTTGTCACACCAAGACTTGTCCATCGTAACATCTTTCGCAACTCTTGCGATGCACCTCCACCACAAACTCATTGACTCTTCTCTGTCACAAGACTTCACATAGATCTGTGATTCTGTCTCATAGCTGCCTCACTCAAACCTACGATAAGGCTTCCCCAAAATCAATCCAAAAGAACGTCTCCCCAACTCTATCCATGGAATCACCTCCAGGCAACAACATTCCTCCCATGTGGAGAGACTTGGCTCCTTGAGGGAGCTCACCTCTCTTCATCCAAGTCTACCTCATAATCGCAGAGCTAATATTTCTCTCCTTTGTGTGCAAATATTCCTTCCTTAGTAGTGTGCCCTTATTCTCTTATATGGACTCCAAAGGTCACCATCATGAACTGTCATGTCTTTTAAGTGTGTTGCATCCCTTCGTGAACCATCATGCCTAAACAAATCGTTGTGCCCCTCCACGGACCTAGTGCGCCTGAACAAACCTATGCACCCATCAACTGTTGTGTCCCTTAGGACTGACGCACCCCAATCTTGGTGTGCTCCTCATGTCGGTGTGGCCGAACCTCTTTGGTGCACCCCTTCTCTTGGTCGCTTATGCCCCATGATTTGCCTCATGCTTGGGCAAGCCCCTTGGCATGTTCGCACATCCATGGTTCCCACTTTCCCATCTAGTTCGACTCTTCAATGTCGGAGCAACCCCAAGTTTCGTCTCCTTGAGTACTTGGGCGAGGGTCTCTACGCCCTTCTAGCCGAAGACCTTAGAAATGGTCCATTTCTATTTACCTTTCAGTTAGGGTGTGCATATGTGTTATGTTTGTCAACCTTGAAATGGATTTTTTTATTATACTCGTTGATTAGACAAGTTGTTATGTGCTCATAACTACTTGTAGTGTCAATTAGACAATTATACGACTTGTTAAAACATCAGTCATTAAATATTTTCTCTTATTTATTATTTGAGACTCGGCGAACTATAAATTTAGGTGCAAAAAAATTGTCTTCTGCAACTCTAAGCAAAGGATACCCTTCCAATAAGTCCCAATAATTCATAACTAACAAAATGAAAATATGAATAAAGAAAAAAATAATAACTTTTGTCTTACAACTTATTGTAGACTTGTATAATTTTTTTGCATATGTATGAACACTAGTTTGTTTTTTTGCTTACTACACAAAATTATATTACAAGAATAGTGCCTTTGTTGCATTCATCTATTTTGCACTTACGTATTGTCTTAATAACAAGATGTTAAGAGACATTGAGAACGAATGCATGTTAATCTTGGTAATGCCGGTGCCATGACCCTATAGACTTATCTACATACACATCCTCCTTAACTTATTTATTTTTATACCTTTCTATCACATTTCTTGAAAGCAAATCTAACATATTCTTCATCGTCTAGTAAACTTTAACAATTTGAATAGTTTTCTATTTTATAGATTTTGTTTATTCAACCTAATGATTTCCCAATCATCCCAAAATCATGAATATTATGGAGCCACCTCTATTGTGAATAAATGTCATCAATTGCATGTTTTGAATGGCTTACACCTCTTTGAATTAATCATTTTATTGATTGCTTGTTATTTTGTATACTAGTGCCCTAGAACGCTCCATCATTGACTAAGTTTGGTCACCCATCTATGCTATGCAACTTCATTTCATGGTATGGTGTGTACGCTTACAACTAAATTTACGTGGAAATGTTTATTCTATTCAAATTTATATTGCTTTGTGATATAAATAGTGTGATTGGAGTAATTCTCGATATACCATGGCATTATCAAACAAAATTTTGGTTAAATATCGTGACGCACACAAACATAAATCATTACTAGTTTTGATTGACACAAATTTGATATTTGTGGATGCAAATATGTCTAATGTTATCTAACATACTTGAATTTCATGAGAAATATTCATGTTTCTTCATAAAATTTCATGAGAAATATTTATGTTTCTTCATAAAATAAATCGTTACGTTAGTATGGCTTGTATATATTGTCTTGAATAGTATGGTTTGCATTGAGTTTTAGTTTTTCTACCGGGATAGTCATTGTATGGCAGTTTTTAAATGATTAGACTTTAATGTTCATGTTCTTTAATGTGTTAATATAGTGTTAAATGATTAGACTTTAATGTTCATGTTATTTTAATGTGTTAATATAGTGGTTTCTTGTTTTTTTTGGAGAGTGTATTATAAACACAAATATATAAATATAAAATATAAAATATAAATGAATAATTAATAAATCATTAATTAATAATTAATTACTAATGAAGAGACATCTTATAATGAAAGGTCACATCTCTTCACAAAAGGGTATCCTTGCGTGGGTGTTTATATAGGTCGTCATTCTCATTGTAATTATCTCATTCATATATATAATGGATTTTTTCATATTCCAAGTATTTTGTGTATGAGTTAGATTGGTTCGCCACATCGGTATCAGAGCTTCGTTTTTTCAATCCCGACCTTCGGCCAATCTCCTTATAGACCTTGTCTGAACAAACTTTTAACCAACCATACTTGTCTATAAGGAGATTGGTCAATCATACTTCATTTAGAGTTTCTCTGATTTTTTCGGATCATTAACTACACTGGCTTTTGGCCATTTAAAAACTTAATGAAGAAAGACGTTCCACTACCATAAAAAAAGAAAAGAAGAAAAAATTGTTTCACTACCAAATATCGTTGTCTTGATAGAAAAGACAAGTGTCAAGGATAATTTTTGTTTGAAAAAAAAATAAGTATATATATATATATATATATATATATAAAGGGAGAAATTATCAAAAAGCATAACCACCCACAAAAAAAAGAGTGATTCTGCCAAAAAAGAAATCGGAAAAAAAATTGTTAAAGGAATTTATGTTGTAGTTCCAGTCAGCCACCATACATTTAGTCGTCAAATTTTCAACCTTCGTACATGTCGTACCATGTTCGTACAATCCCTTGATTTTCAATGCAATATGAAAATTGTTCGTACAATTGACATATTTATGTCGTACCATCCGCTATACCATCGCCACATGTTGTACAATTCAATTTAATTGTTGTAAAAAATTGCATCAATACAATTTGCCATAAAGAGTCGGCTCGAACAAATTGCTCGATGGTTGTACCTTTTTCAAGTACTGTTTGTACCATCCACCTCAATTATCAATTACATCATACATATTCCATATAGTTGGTACTATTAAGCTTGTGCATGCATTGATTAAAAAATTAAGTGTGTTGTAACTTGTAACGATACGTGCAGACGCGTCTTTTCAAGGAACAAACAAAATTTTAAGGATAAGCAAGTTAGGTCAATCATTAATAAAAATCTGTATGCATCAATAATTAAGTGGATTAGTCAATCATTAATAAAATTGACATCGACATAGTTTGAAGTGTGATTGTCACAAAAACATAAGTGTGGGGATTACATGTATTAGAGCTAAAGGTTGAAATTCCAAGTTTGTTTTAATTCCCAAAGCTATTTATAAACTTAAAAAGGTATTCAAGTACTTCAAAAAGAAAAAGTTATAATAAAAAATCTATGTTATAGGTCCCTAACATAGAAGGGTTTGTCTTGTGGTCGGTATGCAACAAAAAGTCCCACCATAGAGGGATAGGAGGCATAGCTTGTTATATTAGAAAGATCATTTCTCCTCACATTCAACTTCATAAGATCGACCCTCTCAATTAGTACATTTGGATTGAAATTTTAGAGATCGATGCTAAGAAGATATATATAGCAATTTTCTATTTTGCACCTATTAATCCTACTTTTTATAAGAAAAACAATCTAGATAGAAATTGTCCCTATAATAATTTAGAACAAGATATTTATAGTTTGAAAATGAAGGTAATATCCTCCTGCTAGGAGGCTTTAATGTTAGGACTGCGACTAACCAGGCTACTCTTTTAAGCAATCATTCCAACCATAATCCTTTATGGCTAGATTAGGACCTTGTTTTAGCTAATAGCTACAAAATAAGCTTTGAAGACCTAACTGAGAATTTATTTGGGATTGAGCTAGTCAAGATTTGCAGCGCTCGAGACCTAATAATTTGTAATGGAGTGATGAAGTGGCTAAACTCCAACCAGATGAATTGTATTCAAAGGCTAGATAGTAGTGTCGTAGATTATGTTGATATCCCCGTTTCCAACCAAATAGTAATTTTTGACCTTTTAAATGACCATGAACCCGACTCTGATCAAAGACCTTTAACCCTAACTCTAAACTTTGTGATACACATGAGCACCATTAAAGAGAATTCTAATAATCAAAGGAAGTTTCTCTATGACAAAAGTAAAGTTTACCTTTTCTTAAAGGATTTAAATAGTGAATTACAACTCCTAACATATAATGGCAACATTGAAGACCTCCATCATAATTTTACAACTACTTTTTCCACTTCCATTAACAATTTCTCTTTCGAGGTGTCCTGTAAAAAGAATAATAGAACAACCAACCCTTGGTATGATAAAGAATGTTAAATTGCTAGGAAAGCCATTACGGATGCTTCTAATGAGTGTTTAAAACTCAATAATATCAATACGTACAAATCCCTAATTAAAAGGAAAAAAATGTACTATATCAACAAAAGGTAAGAACAACTTTCACAACTATCTAAGCTTGATCCTAAGATGTTTTGGAGGCAAATTCTAATCCACAATACTAAAGAAAATAATATGATTCCCTTAAGGGACTGGAATTCCTACCTCAAAAGTATTTACAAGTTCCCTAATGCCATGGACACCTTTCCTATTGTCCCTACAGAAGATAAAAAAAATTCTTTGGATCACATAGAGTTCGGGGTTAAGCGACTTGAAAATGGGAAAGCTAAGGACATTGAAGGCAACCAAGATGGAATTTTTAAAATCAGAGGACATATCATCATTCCTCACATACAGAAGCTTTTCAACAAAGCATTCAAGCAGGGCTTCCCTAAACCCTGGACGCAAAGCCTCATTGTTCATATTTTAAAAAATGAGGATAGAAAAATTCCCTCTAATTATAGGACCATTATGATTAGTCTGATTTTAGCCAATCTTTATAGAATTATTTTGGAAAAAAAGATTATCCTTTGCATAGAAACTCAAGGTAAAAGAGCTAAAGGCTAGGTCGGGTGTAGGAGATATCATTCAACCATGGACCATCTTGTTACGTTTAGGATCATTGTAGAGGATTTTCGCAATACTAAAACCAATATTTTTTGTTGTTTTGTAGACTTTAGAAAAACTTTCGATACAATTCCCTGGAAAAACCTTTGGGATAGGTTAGAAGAGATTAAAGTTCCTTTCCAGTTGAGGGTTGTTGAAAGAAGGTTGTATGAGAACGTTATTGCAAAGTTTAAGAAGACGGAGGGTTGGTCGAAAGAGATTAACTGCAATATTGGAGTCAAGCAAGGTTGTCCCTTGTCCCCTACCTTCTTTGGTGTATACATTGAGAAGTTAGAAATTTGCTTGCAAAAAACAGGTTGTGTCAGCCCTACTCTCATTGGTATAGTCATCAATCTTCTTCTTTATGTTGATGATATCGTTCTTATGGTGAGGAGTCCCCATGATCTTGGAAATCAAATAAGAATCCTCGAGGATTTTTGCTCCAATATGGGAATGACTGTTAATACTGACAAGACTAAGATCATGATCATTAAATCCAATAAGATCACTTATGATACCTCTGTATATGACAACAAAAACTTAGAGGAAGTGACTTCATACAAATATCTTGGAATCGATATTCACCAAAAGATCAATTGGAATTATAGCTTTGAGAAAATGATTATTGGGGAATAGAAAGCTTATTATGGGCTTGAAAACAATTGTAAATCAACCAATCTTTGGATATGGGATAAGAAGAAACTCCTCTTTGAGACTCTTTTTACGCATGTTATTCTAAATGGATGCGATATCTTGGGATGCATTATCTCTCGTGAATCCTGGAGAAAGATAGAGCAAATCCAAATGAATTTTATAACCTATAATCTCACAATTAAATGAAATATGTCCTATCCCATCCTCCTCTTAGAGGCAAGCCTTTTCCCCATTGAGAGCACAACAATGACTAGATACCTAATATATAAGAACAAGTTAAACAACATGGAAGACAAGAGGCTTCCTAAAATTGCTTCAAAATCCAGTCGTAACCACCTTTGACTCAAGCAAGGATGGCATAAAGATGCCAAGTCTTAGCTAAGCCATTGGGGAATCATGGAAGATACCATTTTATGGAATAAGGATACTATTAAAAATACCATTAAATTAAAATTTAAGGAGAAAATGTGGTGTGAGAAAGAGTAAGAGGGAAAAATAAAATTAAGGCATTATAAGGATGTAATCAATCTTAATCTAGAAAATCAAAATTATCTCTCCATTTTGACAAGTGTAAAGAAAAAAATAAACATTACTAAGATAAGAACAAATTCTGATGAGGTCCATAGTGAAACTAGGCATTGGTCGATTCCTAAAATGCCATGGGATGAAAGAGTGTGTCACCTTTGTGACACTCAGAAGGTTAAAGATGAAAAAAAATTGCTCTTAGATTGTCCAACCTATACCCAGATTAGATCTCAATTTCAAAATATTTGTCACACTACCAACCTTCCTAACCTTTTAATTCAACAAAACTATGGTAATCTTGGAAAGCTTCTCTTAATGCTTTTTGAGCACATAAACAAAATTCTAAAGAAATGAAAATAATTACTTACCGTCTTAAGGCCCGATAAACCAATTCGGCCTCAATGGACGTTAATCATCATCATCATCAAAGTTAAAATATTAAGGTTTTTTTTAAGATATAAAAAAAAAGGTGATTAAAGTGAAGTAAATATTTATTAAGACAATATTAAAGTACTTTTCATAAAGTACAAGTTAAAAAAAAGGGGGGGGTTTATAAAAATAATTACTCAAGGAAAATTTATTAGCAAGGAAATATCTATCGTAAATTATGAACGAAAACAAAATGGAGTCTAAAAATGAAAAAGGAAGATTTCCTAAGACTACAACAAAATATGTGTCAATGCTACTTAGGATCAAAGGGGTACTTGTAGGGAAGGATGCCACTATTTTTATTGATCCTATTGAGCATGGTAATTATGTTAGTATCGAATGTGTTAACCAATTATAGATTTCTGAGTCAAATATATTTGAAGAGATAGATTCGTAGATTGGAAAAAAATATAGCACAAGCAATTTACAACTGAACATTGGAGAGTATACTTTTGTATCACAATTTGATGTTAAATACTTATGGACGATGGTGGTGACATAGATATGGGTGCACCCTGGATGGAAGCACTAAGGACATTCATTTTAGACACGAAGAATAAGTTTTTGACATTCTCATACAAAATGAAAAATATAACATTACATGACTCTACACTAGAGTCAGATCCAGTAACATCGGAAGAGCTTAAAAATATCTCAAAATTGATCCTTGAAGATAGTCAGCATAAAGTATAAAAATTACAAAAGGAATTTGACGAAATTATCAAAGATAAAAACGATGAAATTTCTCGCTTAAAAGACCACAGTCAAAAACTACTTAGACAAATCAAGAAGTCAAAGGATAGAAAAAAATGCGTTCAAAAGTTGGAACAAGAAAATAAAGATCTCGAGGATAACCTATCATAAAAAAAGGAAGAAAATTATCGTTTGAAGAACCTTAATCAAGGGTTACTAGAACAAATCATAAAGTTGAAAGAAGAGAAACTTGAAATCCAAACACTAAAAGATATTGACAAATCAGATAAGGAAAAAAAATCGCGTCTAAAAAATCATAATCAAAACCTAGTGATGCAAATTAAGAAGCTTAAGAATGATAACAGGTTGTTGAAAAACAAGTTAGAAAAAATCCAGAAGGAAGCATCAAATTCCTCAGGAGTAAAAATCCAAGTAGTGGAAAAAGGAACAAATACAGATCCAATCCACATCACAGCTCAAGAAGATGTCAATCCAATTGAAGAAAAGACATATAGGGATGTTGGAGCACAAACGATGGGAACTCCAAGTGTACATACTAATATAAGTTCATCAATTAACCAAGCAACATCAATGCGTGAAGAAAATCATATACTGAAATTAAACCAAGAAAACACTACAAGCATGATAAGGGAAAATAATGTTATAAGAACTTCTTATCGACATGAAAATTATAAAAGTAGATATATTAAACAATCAAAGTATCAATATCACTTAGGACAGGAAAAACTAAATTATTGTCCGAAAAATATTGATACCGACGCAATTAAGTCTTGTGAAAACAGTTCATCGTGGAAGTGCAACGTTCCACAAAGAATTGAATTAGGATGGTCTGATCCTTTTACGATTTGAAAATTTTGCTTAGCACTCCGAGGTTGATATTGTCTTGTATCATCAACTATGACAAAACAAAGAATGATGCGACGACATTACAAGACAAATAAAATGACATCTAGTCCTTCCATCACTATGCTTTGAGTACAAAGCATGTCGAAAGAGGAAGGCAATGTTATGAACACAAATATATATATATATAATATAAATATATAAATCCATAATTAATAAATAAAAATTATTAATTATTAATGAAGAGACACCTCGTAATGAAGGGTCACATCTCTTCACGAAAGGGCACCCCTGCATGGGTATATATGCATGCCCTCATTTTCATTGCAATCATCTCATTCACATTTTGGTTCAATATATATATATATATATATATATATATATATATATTCCAAGTATTTTGGGTATTTCGTCTATGAACCGGACTGGTTCACTACAATGTCATTGTGAGAAGATTGTTGTTATGTTTTGGAAATAAATATGGTGTATATATCACTCATCATGGTAACTGTTGGAATGTGAAAAGAGATAAGCATGAGATCCATATTATTAATTGATATGATACACATATATATACATAACTATGACCATTGGATTAATCTTCCAAGGTCTCTTGGACTCCCGATGAACGTTACACGAACTTGACTATTCACATTCCATGAATTTTGTAACCCTAACAAATTATGTTTCCAATATCCACCCCTCCCTAAATTCGAAGGGGTGTATATGAGTCCAAGGTGAGAGTTGGAAATCTGAAAGTGGGCAACTGAAATATGGAAGTGTGCAGTTGTTGATGGCTAAATGTGCTCTCTAAATCTGGTGGTTTTGGGATGACCACAAACCGAATGGTGATGGTGGTTTAAGGAAGACCACAAACCAATCTGGTGGTTTAAGGAAGACCACAAACCAATATGGTGGTTTAAGGATGACCAAAAACTCTAGAACCCTGCTCTAGGCTTAATGGTTCCTGGAACATTTCCTAAGTTAGCAAGAAGCTAAAGCTGATGTCTTCTAGTAATTGGAAGTGATCTCGATGTTGGTTTAAAGATGACCATAAAATGTGATGTAGAAGAAGATGAAATTCTTCTACCAAGTGGAGGTTTAAGGGAAACCACAAACCATTGTCTAGCAAAATTTGTAAGTCTTCTACTAAGTGGTGGTTTAAGGAAAACCAAAAACCAATCATGCTTTCTTGTTGTTGCTCGACTAATAGGACTTCGAAACTGTAAGTTTGACTGTCAATCATTGATGTTGTCTCCCCTGTCAAGGACAAGGTGAGAAGACTGAAATCTGTCCACTACAAGATGCGTCAATACTCGAGAGTGAATTCATCAATATGATTGAGATATATTATTGGCTATTGATGACCATTGCCAAGAAGGAAACCACCCATAGTTGTTCTTTACTCTTGTTGATTTCTTGTTGTTAGAACATTTGTTTGAAGGACGATTCTACTTTTCGATATGCTCACGGGGATGAAGATCGAAACACTGATATTCCATGTGGCCAACTCGTTGACAGTGTTGGCATTTCAAAATCTGCTCTTGAACTGGAGCAAGTGAATATGAACTTTCTTGCAACAGTCTAGCACTCTGGAACTGGATCGGTCTGGTATAATCATGAATATGAAGGGTGACATTCTCTTCATTTTCGATACTGGTTTTGTGCTTGTTATTTTTTATTTCTTCCCGAGGCTTGATGATCTGCTTGGAAAGAGGAAGTTGAACTTTATTTGCACTTGAATCTAGGGCTATCTCACTGATTTGTTTTTGCACTCGTTGTAGATTTAAATAAACATCACCATCTTCATCATCTTCAAAAATAGGGTTCTGAACAATGACTGGTTCAGAATGTTGTCGAAGATTCTTTCGCTCAAGTGCATCGTGAAGAAGTCAAGTCTCAGTTTGTAGTAATGCTACTTTGGCTTGTGAAACTTGCAAGCATGCATGTCACAATAGACTGCAAAGTGGTTTTGTCAATGGTGATCGTATTGTCTACAGAAGAGAGGATCAGAGTGTTCAATAAGTCTAACATTTCCTCAACTCGAGCCATTTAGAGACAGACTTAGACCTCAAAGGGTTTCTTGCAACTCCACCATTGATTATGGAGTTGTATGGACTCCTTGGCACCTCACACAAATGCAATTGTGCAATGACGTTGAGATATCATCAAATGTGCTTATACACGAATCAAGTGAATTCTATTCTCACAACAATTATCCAAAGCATCAGTGAGGCATCCATGTAACAAAGACACCTCTAGTAGGTTGCAATGGCCACTGATATGACGCCCACAAGCGACAAAATGACTCTAGATAAGAGGCTAGAAAGAAAGTGGTGTATGTGTCCCTTGAAGTTCTAGTCGAGCCAATCTTTCCCTTTCAACACACAAAGCTTATTTTATTAATGTTCGAGACTCATTGTGTTTCATGCCAAGAAATCAGGCATTTGGAATCCAAGTTCAAATCTATAACCTTGTCTCGCATTACTTTGGCATGTCAATGTCAAGTCGTTGTGTGTGACGACAAACAATAAATTGATTTGTTTTGCAACTATCACCGTCGACGGTATAGCAGATCATCGCTCGAACATAGAATGACAACCTTATTATGGGAGATAGTGAAAAAGAATAACCGTTTTCTAGTGAAGCAGAATAAGAAAGTATAAACCAGAAGAGAGTAATGCAACCTACAACCAAAAGAGAGTATCAAGAGCATTTGTTCAATGCCATCACCAATTGCTTATTTCTTCTATGGTCGGAGCTTGTCCCACTTGTGTATTGGTCACCAGTTTACGCCTTGCCCACTGGCCGTTCAAAGTGTTTTCACCATTGTTGGGAGTCGATACCTTGCAAATGTTGTAACTCGATGCTCATGGGCTTGGATTCGAACCTCAACCGAGCTACCACTGATACATAATGCATGGATGGTGAAGATCCATGTGGAAGGAGACCCTTCCCGTGAGAGTCTCATATTCTAAGCGACCACTAGCAATTTTGGTGGCTAGACTATCGATGGAGGCAGATAATTATGGCCAACAGAGAGAAAATAGGGTGCATCCATGAAGCATGTAGCCTGCAATTTCCACTGCTTCCAACCTTCAGCTTTGAGGGTTGAGATAAAAATACAAATCTCTTTAACACGCAACAACTGTCGATCATCGACCCGTCGACAATTGTTCGATTCCCTGCCCCAATTTTCTCTACTTCATATCGTCAAAGTCAGTGACATATGAAGGGAATCCGTCATTCCAGACTTCATGGATCTCTGAGAGGCGTCTCCATCAATGGATGGAAATTCTTTCGTCCAGCTATTTGGGATAAATCTTGAGCCATCACAATTAAATGTTATTTTTTTTTTTTCACTTTGCTGTTGAGGAAGACACTGAGAAGTCGACGAAGTGGAAAGTGGTAACGACTGTGGTGCTGGAGGTGTTTCCCGATCGTAAAAGATATGGTGAAAAGAGGTGAGAGTTTAGATCGAGAAACGTTAGGTTTGCACGAGCAGAGTCGAACCATGTACCTCCACGACAAGGAAAATAATAAGATGAAAATAAGCATGGATATTGAGATTTGGCTAATCTTCATGACATTTGGCTAATCTTCTTAATTATGGAATATTTGATGATGTCGGATCTAATGTCCATTCATTAATTGGGGAGCAGAAAATCCTAGAACACCCTGGAGCAAGGAAATTGGGATTGGCATAGGGTTACTCTTAATGAGGCACAAACTAATCCAAGTCTTGTATTTCCTCCTAAGCAACCCCATCTTGAACTTCTCTAACATGTTTATGTTTTTTTTAAACATAATTGGGAGATTTTATACTAATAAAAACTACAAGAGAGCTTGCATGAAAATTACATCAAAGTTTAAATTCAACCTTTTCAAACAAGGGCAAAAAACAATACTAACTACCAGCCTATAACAAAGCCTATCTAGAACTTTAGGCATAACTTCCTAGTATTTCTTGATAGTATAGATTTTGTAAAATAATCTTAGGATCCTAATAACTTTATAAAACATAGAACCTAATTGAAAGCGTGACGACTCGATGCTTCTTCCATAGCTACATTCACTGGGTTCGAATCCTACTTGACAATTTCCATGTCTTCGGGTAGTTGGTGCATTGTTTCTTCTTCCTTCATCCCATCACAGTTGGAATTGAGTAACCACACTTGAATTGATCTCCCAATTGATCTCCCTTGCTCAAGTTTATGACCATGTTCCTAAGCATGTTGCATTCCACATCTAGAACAATCATTTGATGCTTCTATGGAGCCGGAGTGCCCATAATTGTTGCTATCTAAGTGGTGACCTGATGTTCATTCTCATGTATTTTTGTTTTAGCTATGAAGATTGAGGTTATGTTACATTCTATATATTCCTCATGGTTCCTAAGTAATTTCAAATATCCTTCAATTCCCAATAATCAATCCCAACTCTACCACAGTCAAGACTCCCTATCAATAATAAGTTCTTTGTATTTCCCTCGCTAGGATTCCATTGTTCACCTTCAAACCATAGAATTATCCTAATTGTTTCATTTGGGAGTCAAGACGGACTAGGCCACCTCCCACCATAATAGATTTACTCAAAACCAAAGAGGAATAGAATAGGAAAAACAATCTTCCACCTGAAGAAAATATGAGAACACTTGCAAAATCCGCAAATCCAGAGCAAGAAACACTCCATAAAATTGTTTTCCCCCTTGAGCTTGTGAGGGTCAACGATTTCACCTTCCAACCCAGGGAAACCCTGAATACAACAGAAAAGACTTTATCAAAATTGAAGAGGACTCAAATAGATAAGATGAAAAACCCCTTGAAGATGAGACTGAAACACAAACCAAATCCACATAACCAAAGCTAGGTACAATCCAAGCAAAAGCAAGCCTCCCTAAAAAATAAGGGGGTAGAGGAGGAAGAGGCTTACTTGTAGTTTGAATTACGACTAAAAACATACACGCTATCCCAACCAAAGTAACAAAATTCACCAGGTTGTCACATAGAATTGAAACCCAGGTTCTCCACCATTGAATTCCAGACCAAAGAGCCATAATTCCACATATTCTATATCCATTCATCATGTTACATTGTTTACAATACAATATACATATAGGAGCCAGCGACATCCAAAACCCTAACCCAGTGATCTGGATTAGTCAACAAACCTAATTCCTTAATCGAAAATAGAAAACCATCGGCAAAGAAACCATGTGCCGAAAAGCCACCTAAATATGTGACACATTTATCGAGGCAGAATATAACACATACCCAACATTCTCCCACTTCTTGTTTTCTTTGCATACAGGGGGTTAGATGGTTACATAGTCAACAATCCAGGGCAGCAATGCCCATGGATGCTCTACACCAAGAGATCTTCTCAGTATTCACAGATTTTGTTAATGAATCTGCAACATTCTTCAAAGTGTCCACCTTCATCAACAATACTTTATTTTCTTCAACCATGTCTCTCACAAAGTGATATTGAATATCAATATGCTTTGTCTTTGAATGATAAGTCGGATTCTTTGCCAGAAAAAATTGCACTTTGACTGTCACAATCTATCCTTACAGCTTGTTGTACCAACCCAATACCTGAACACAGTCTTTGTAACCATATTGCTTCCTTACTTGCATGAGTGGTTGCCATGTATTCAGCTTCTGTAGTTGAAAGTTCCACTACAACCTGTCTTTTGCTCATCCAGCTTATTGCTCCTCCAAACAGGTTAAACACATACCCACTTGTAGATCTCCTATGATCCAGATCTCCAGCCCAGTCTACTTCCACAAAGCCATGTATATCCACCACTTTGTCCAATCCCGATCTTCCTTGGTAGCACAATCCATAGCTAGCAGTTCCACACAAATACCTGAAAACCCTTTTTAATGTTGTCCAATACTCCTTCCCTGGTTTTGACATATACCAGCTCAAAACTCCCACTACATGTGCAATGCCCAGTCTAGTACAGACCATTGCATACATCAAACTGCCAACTGCATTCGCATATGGAACACGAGACATGTCCTTCCTCTTCCTTTGTCTTGGACACTGATCCGCAGATAACTTTACACCAACATGAATAGGAACCTTGACCGGTTTACATTCTTGCATATTAAACCTTTGCAATGTTGTCTCGACATATTTTCTCTGATTTAACCAGAGTTTCCTCTTTTTCTTATCTCTTTTAATTTCCATGCCCAAAATGAAATTTGAAGCACCGAGATCTTTCATGTCAAATTTAGAGTACAACTGAGTTTTCACATCCTAGATAATCTCCTTGTTGTTTCTTATCAGGAACATGTCATCCACATACAAGACCAAATAAATCAAATGATTGCCAATTAATTTAAAATACACACAGTGATCCTCTTTGTGTCTTGTGAAGCCAAGTCCCAACATATAAGTATCAAATTTTTTATACCACATCCTTGGTGATTGTTTTAAACCATACAAGGACTTTTCAGCTTGCATACCAACTCCTTCTTTCCCTTCACATCATAACCTTCTAGTTGTTTCATATAGATTTCTTCTTCTAGATCCCCATGTAGGAATGTTGTCTTCACATCCATTTGTTCTAATTCAAAATCAAATGCAGCAGCAACATATAACATAAATATTATAGAGGTTAACTTGGAAACAAGAGAAAAAATCTCACCAAAATCAATTCCCTCAACCTAGGAATAACCCTTTGCAACTAACCGAGCTTTGTATTTCTCCACTTTTCCTTTTGCATTAATCTTCTTTTAAAATACCCATTTGATGCCAATAGGATTTCTTCCAATCGACAACTCCACTAGATCCAAGCCTCATTATTATCCAAAGTTGTAATTTCTTCGTCCATGCCCCTTTTCCAGAGATTTCCATCCTCTAAATCCACTGCCTCCCTGACAATTCTAGTATCATCATCTGTAATAGACAAAGCAAAATTTGAATGGAAATCAGATGGAGTATACCTTTCTGGTAGCCTTCTTTCTTGAATCGATCTCATCAATACTGGAGTATGAGGATCTTCTTCTTCTGATTCTTGTTCTTCTGTAGAGTCTGATTCATCATCCTTTAAATCAAACTCTATTTTCTCTGGTTCTTCCTTACTTGGTAGGACTTCCTGTTTAGAAACATCCTTCATTTCTCTAAATACCCCATCTCGGCTAAACATCCTTCATTTCTCTAAATACCTCATCTTGACTATACACTACCTTCTTAGTTTCTGGGTTCCAAAGCTTATAACCTTTGAGACCATCTTTATATCCAATAAAGATACACTTTTCATCCTTCTTATCTAGCTTACTCCTATTTTCCTTTGGAACATGAACATATGCATCACAACCAAACCTTGAGATGTGTGAGAGAAGGTTCCTTACCAGTCCATACCTCTTGTGGAGCCTTTTCATCCAACATTGATGAGGGTGATCTATTGACCAGGTAACATGCAGTAACCACTACCTCTGCCCATAATTCTTGCCCTAACTCGACACCACTTAGCATGGACCTTGATTTTTCCATCAGTCTCTCGTTCATCCTTTCTGCAACTCCATTCTGTTGAGGTGTATATGGAGTAGTCTTTTGCCTTTCTATACCACACTTCTTATAGAATTCTTCAAATTCATTCCCGCAGAACTCTCCACCATTATCTGTCCTCAACACCTTAATTATTTTCTTTTTTTGATTCTCAATAAGAGCCTTAAACTCTTTAAACTTGTCAAAGACTTCGGATTTCTTCCCTAGGAAATATATCTAAGTATTCCTCGAGAAGTCATCTATAAATGAGACATAGTACACAGATTTTCCCAATGATAGGACCGACATAGGTCCAAAAACATCACTGTGAACTAGTTGTAAAATTCCTTTTGCCCTCGTTGCACCAAAGGGGAATCTTACCCGATTCTACTTCCCATATAGACAATGTTCACAGAAATCAAAACCTAGAGAGCAGTTAGACACACCTTCAACCATACCTTACCGTGTAGTAGTCGAAGACCTTTTTCTCCGATATGCCCTAGTCTTTGATTCCACGGCATAACCTTTTCTCCAGAGACTATAGGAGCTCTTTCTTCTTCAACTCCAATATCTTGAACAATGGAACTATTACACCCATCACTAATAGTGCTTCCTTGATGCTTATACATAGTTCCAAACCGAACTCCTTTCAACAACACCATTTCTCCTCGAACCGTCTTGGAGGTTTCTTTTTCAAATATTGTTTTTACCCCTGCATCGTCCATTTTTCTTACAGAAATCAAATTTCTGGCCAAACCTAGGATGTGTAGAACACTAGGAAGTGTTGTAAACCTTCCATCTATGAGCCTCAACTTGAATTTTCCTCGTCCTATGATTTTGGTTGTCAAATCATCACCTAAGAAAACATTACCTCCATCATACCTTTCATATTTGTAGAACCACTCCCCGTGGGGAGTCATGTGAAAGGATGCAACAGAGTCAACCAACCATGCCTCATGCTCTGCATGTGTGCTTAAAGAAGCCAAGTACACATCCCCTCCTTCTTCCTTGGAGGTATTTTCTTCTGTAGAAGGAGATTCTTCAGATCCCTTCTTTTTCTCAACTTTGGATCTACATTGCTTCTTGTAGTGCCCTTTTTTTCCACATCTCCAACATACCTTTACAAAATTTCTAGGAGATTTAGATCTACCCTTAGACTTAGATCTCCCATTTGAGAACTTAGATCTATTTCTTTCCTAGGAACGTCCTCTTGCAAATAATCTGTATGTGCTTTGTCCTTCCATATTCTTTTGTCTCATCTCCTCCGACAACAAGGATGAGACCACTTCATCAAACTTCAAGGAAAATGTATTACTACCTATGGCCACAACCAGAATATCCCACGAGTCTGGTAAAGAGCACAGTAAACTGATAAACTTATCTTCATCTGAAATTTTAATCTGAACAAATACTAACTGACTTACCATAGTATTGAAGGCATTCAAATCCTCTTTCACCAAGTCTCCATCTCTCATCCTCAGGTTATACAATTTCTTTCTCAGGAATAGTTTATTCACTAGGGACTTAGACTGATACAACTTCCCCAACTTATCCCATAAATCCTTGGTTGCGGCTTCCTCTGACACATTAAGTAATATTGAATCTAAGAGACACAGTTGGATTGTGCTCTTTGCCTTCTGATCCAACTTTTTCCAGTCATCTGTTGAAGTTCCTATAGGTGTAGTACATGGATCTACTGTGATCCACTAATCTATGTCCACCAACAGATCTTCCATCTTGAGCTTCCACAACTCAAAAATTTGCCCATTAAACTTCTCGATCTCCATTTTCGAATTGCTTGCCATTTATTTTCACCTGAAGAATCAATACCACAGATCTCCCATTGTAACAAGGCTTATCACAATCCCAAGCCAAACCCCTGACCACAAAGGCATCCCCTAAAGCCAACAAAGCTCTAATACCAAATGTATATTTTAACCTTGTACAATATTTATTGCAAACAGATTTTCAGTAAAAGAACAGAAAAGATACAATGGCAAATACAAACATTACACAGAGATTTTTCCCCTGGAAACCCAAACCGGGAAAACCAACATATTCTATATTCATTCATCGTGTTACATTGTTTACAATAAAATATACATATAGGAGCCAGTAGCATTCAAAACCCCAACCCAATGACCTGGATTAGTCAACAACCCTAATTCCTTAACCAAAAATAGAAAACCATTGGCAAAGAAACCATGTGTCGAAAAAACACTTAAATATGTGACACGTTTCCCGAGGCATAAAAAAAATTCTCCGGGGTGCTGCCATCAAACCCCCGCGCGAGGGGATTTCTCCCCCCTGTGTGCCCGACGCAACGCAGACACTACTACTCATGTAAAGAAAATAACACATATCCAACAAAGGCTACGAAGCTAAAAAATTTAAAATCAGAGGGCCTATCATGATCCCTCACATACACAAGCTTTTGAACTTAGCATTCAAGCAGGGCTTCCCTAAACCCTGGACGCAAAGCCTCATTGTTCATATTTTTGAAAATGGGGATATAAATATTCCCTCTAATTATAGGACCATTATGATTAATCTGATTTTAGCCAATCTTTATAGAATTATTTTGGAAAATAAGATTAGCTTTTGGATAGAAACTCAAGGTAAAAGAGCTAAAGGATGGGCTGAGTTTAAGAGATATCATTCAACTATGGAGCATCTTATTACCTTTAGGATCATTGTAGAGGATTTTCGCAATACTAAAACCAATATTTTTTGTTCTTTTGTGGACTTTAGAAAAACTTTCAATATGGTTCCCAGGAAAAACCTTTGGGATAGGTTGGAAGAGATTAAAGTGTCTTTCTAGTTGAGGGTTGTTGCAATAAGGTTGTATGAGAACGTTATTACAAAGTTTAAGAACATCGAGGGTTGGTCGAAAGAGATTAATTGCAATATTGGTGTCAAGCAAGGTTATCCCTTGTCCCCTACCTTCTTTGGCATATACATTGAGAAGTTAGAAGATTGCTTGCAAAAAACAGGTTGTGTCGTCACTACTCTCATTGGTATAGTCATCAATCTTCTTCTTTATGTTGATGATATCGTTCTTATGGTGAGGAGTCCCCACGATCTTGGAAATCAACTAAGAATCCTCAAGGATTTTTTCTCCAATATGGGAATGATTGTTAATACTGACAAGACTAAGATCATGATCATTAAATCCAATAAGATCACTTATGATACCTTCGTATATGACAACAACAACTTAGAGGAAGTGACTTCATACAAATATCTTGGAATCGATATTCAACACAAGCTCAATTGTAATTATAGCTTTGAGAAAATTATTATTGGGGGATAGAAAGCTTATTATGGGGTTGAAAACAATTGTAAATCAACCAATCTTTGGATATGGGATAAGAAGAAACTCCTCTTTGAGATTCTTGTTATGCATGTTATTCTATATGGATGCGATATCATGGGATGCAGTATCTCTCGTGAATCCTGGAGAAAGATAGAGAAAATCCAAAAGAATTTTATAACCTATAATCTCACAATTAAAGGAAATATGTCATATCACATCCTCCTCTTAGAGGCAAGCCTGTCCCCCTTGAGAGCACAGCGATGACTAGATACCTAATATATAAGAACAAGTTAAACAACATGGAAGACAAGAGGCTTCCTAAAATTTCTTCAAAATCCAGTCGTGACCAACTTTGACTCAAGCAAGGATGGCATAAAGATGCCAAGTCTTGGCTAAGCCATTGGGGAATCATGGAAGATACCATTTTATAGAATAAGGATACTATTAAAAATATCATTAAATTAAAATTTAAGGAGAAAATGTGGTGTGACAAAGAGTCGGAGGAAAAAATAAAATTAAGGCATTATAAGGCCTGCAATTTCCACTGCTCACTTCCAACCTTCAGCTTTGAGGATAGAGATAAAAATACAAATCTCTTTAACACGCAACAACTATCGATCATCTACCAGTCCACAATTGTTCGATTCCCTGCCCCAATTTTCTCTACTTCATGTGCTCAAAGTCGGTGACATATGAAGGGAATCCATCATTCTAAAGTTCATGGATTTTTTAGAGGCGTCTCCATCAATGGATGGAAATTCTTTCGTCTAGCTATTTGGGATAAATCTCGAGCCGTCACAATTAAATGTTATTTTTTCACTTTACGGTTGAGGAAGATATTGAGAAGTCGATGAAGTGGAAAGTGGTATTGATTGTGGTGTTGGAGGTGTTTCCCGATGGTAAAAGATATAGTGAAAAAGGTGAGAGTTTAGATCGAGAAACGTTAGATTTGCACGAGCAGAGTCGAAACATGTACCTCCAGTGACAAGGAAAATAATAAGATGAAAATAAGCATGGATATTGAGATATGGAGGACCGGAACTAGATTGAGGAAGTGCGTAGAAGTAAAAGGAAAGTGGTAAAATGGATGGATAGGGGAACTGTTTTTCTCCCACAAATCAAATGGGCATTGGAAATCGATGATACTTGGAGAGAATCTTGTGCAAATAACGTCGAGGAAGGACATAAATTCCAAGCGATGCAGATGGCAAGTAGGCACATAAATTCCAAGTGATGCAGATGGAAAACATGCAGAGACATTCTGGACAGGTCTGGCATGAAAATGTGCACCCAGCATGAAAACGTGCACCTAGGATAGATTGACAGGAAAAGGATGGAATGTTTCTACATAATACTTCCCCACTTCATGGATCATATGAGGTGCTAAACCGCAACCCGAGGGACACAAGGCTCGAACCCATGACCTCTCCCCGAACTGAGAGAGTATATGCACGTCTCACCAACTACACTATCCCATAGGGCTACCTTTGAACGACTTAGTTATGGATAACTCCCATAACTTAATTCAAGCCTAATAACTAAGGCCGCTCATATACCATTGTTCGAATGTGAAAATAGATAAGTGTGAGATTCATATTATTAATTGATATGATAGATGTATATATACATAATTGTGACTATTGGATTCAGCTTCCAAGGTTTCTTGGAATCTTGATGATCGTGAAAATAGATAAGTGTGAAATTCATATTGTTAATTGATCTGATACATGTATATATACATAATTGTGACCATTGGATTCATTTTCCAAGGTCTCTTGGAATCTTGATAATCGTTATGTGAACTTTACTCTTTACATTCTGTGAAGTTCGTAACCATGACGGATTACGTTTCCAATAGTAACGCCCATGGAATTAATTTGGAATAGTCATTATGTGGTAGTTCTTAAATGATTAGATTTTAATGTTCATGTTCTCTAATTGTGTTAATATAGTGGCTTCTTGTCTTCTTTGGTCCAATCTGATTACGAGAAGACTATTGTTCTGTTTTGGAAACAAATATGGTGTATATATCACTCATTATGGTAATGACTACTGAATTAATACAGATTGGGTAGAAGTGATTACATAGAATGTGTTGTTGTAAATTATAACATTGATTTCGTGTAATGAATACATTTAAAAAAAGATCATTTGATTTTGCAATGAGGAACTTAATTTGTTAATTATTAATGCTCCAATAAAATTTGTTTGGATGAAAACTTGTGATACAAGTTGTAAGTATTTAGGATAAAAAATCAATAGTAAAATATTAATTTTTGTTTTTTGTTTTTACTAAATGAGAAACTTCCCAAAAGTGAGAGGATGAGCTCTTAGAGGAAGAGTACATAACACAAGGGGAAAGGGTTCTTGGAATTATGAAAATAGTCAAAACAAGAGATAATGAGTGCGCTTTAATATTACTCCATGACATTTGGCTAATCTTCTTAATTATGGTATATTTGATGATGTGGGATCTAACGTCCATTCATTAATTGTGGTGCAGAACATCCTAGAACACCATGGTGCAAGGAAATTGGGATTGGCATAGGGTTACTCTTAATGAGGCACAAACTAATCCAAGTCTTGTATTTCCTCCTAAGAAACCCCATCTTGAACTTGTCTAACATGTTTATGTTTTTTTTAACATAATTGGGAGATTTTGTACTAATAAAAACTACTAGAGAGATTGCATGAAAATTACATCAAAGTTCAAATTCAACGTTTTCAAACAAGGGCAAAAAAAAATACTAACTACCAGCCTATCTAGAACTTTAGGCATAACTTTCCAATATTTCTTGATAGTATAGATTTTGTAAAATAAGCCTAAGATCCTAATAACTTTATAAAACATAGAACCGAATTGAAAGTGTGACGACTGCCTGCTTCTTCCATAGCTACATTTACTGGGTCCGAATCCTACTTGACAATTTCCATGTCTTCAGGTAGCTGGTGCACTGTTTCTTCTTCCTTCATCCCATCACAGTTGGAATTGACTAACCGCACTTGATTTGAATCTCTCGATTTATCTCTCTTTCTCAAGTGTATGACCATGTTCCTAAGCATGTTTAATTCCACATATAGAACAACCATTTGATGTTTTTGTTGAGACGGAGTGCCCATAATTGTTGTTATCTAAGTGGTGACCTAATGTTCATTCTCATCTATTTTTGTTTTAGCTATGAAGATTGAGGTTATGTTACCTTGTATATATTCCTCATGGTTCCTAAGTAATTTCAAATATCCTACAATTCCCAATAATCAATCCCAACTCTACTATAGTCAAGACTCCCTATCAATAATAAGTTCTTTGTATTTCCCTTGCCAGGATTCCATTGTTCACCTTCGAACCATAGAATTCCGTTAATTGTTTCATTTGGGAGTCAAGACAGACTAGGCCACCACCCATCATAATATATTTACTCAAAACCAGAGAGGAATCAAATAGGAAAATAAATCTTCCACCTGAAGAAAATATGAGAGCACTTGCAAAATACTCAAATATAGAGCAAGAAACACTCCATAAAATTGCTTTCCTCCTTGAGCTTGTGAGGGTCAATGGTTTCACCTTCCAACCCAAGGAAACCCTTAATACAACAGAAGAGACCTTATCAAAATTGAAGAGGACTCAAATAGATAAGACGAAAAACCCCCTGAAGATGAGACTAGAACACCAACTAAATCCATGGAACCAAAGTTAGGTACAATCCAGGCAAAAGCAAGCCTCCCTAAACAAGAAGGGGGTAGAGGAGGAGGCTTACTTGTAGTTTGAATTACGACTAAAAACATACACACTATCCCAAACAAAGTAACAAAATTCACCAGGTCGTCGCGTAGAATTGAAACCTAGGTTCTCCACCATTGAATTCCAGACCGAAGATCCATAATCCCACCTTGACAAGTGAAGTTTCTCTCCAAGGATTCAAAATCGTGTGAGACCATGAGTGAAGCATGCGAAGGGGGGTCATGAGTCTCATCTCATTACTAAGTCTTCTATACAATTGTGCTTCCTTATTATGTTCCATGTGATGCCTTAATTGCATGTTGCATGCCTCCTCCCCCTTTTTAAAATATTCATGGAATCGGTTGATTGTAAAATTTTCCATTGATATTGATGACCCCCACTTTTAGGGATGTGGATTTATTGAAAAAACCGTTTGCAGATTGATTTTTCTCCTGTGACACATGATAATACTTAATTTAGGTGACTTTGGTTGCTTCTTGCTTTGCCAGAACTAACACTGATGCTAATAAGTTGTCAACTAGGGTAGTATTTAAAATCATTTGGCTTATGATGGCCTTTTGTTGAGATTTGGGTACCAAGGAAAGTGGTCCCCTTGTGTTTATGAGTCTCTAAACATGAAGGGGGAGAGTATTGCCTCATGCTTTTACTTTATGTTCTAATTTCACTTTGACTTTATTCACTTAAGTGATAAAGTGACATTTGATTCACTTAAGTGTGAATTAATGAACATAAAGAAAACTATGGAAACTTCAGTGGGTTTATGAGATCTAATCTCATCCACTCATATTGGAGGAAGGCTTAGAGTGAACCTAAGCCCTTGGTTTCTAGGTTAGTCTTAAGGATTAGGATAAATAAGGCAAAGGAGGGTCAAGTGAGATTCATTGTTCACTCTTGAGATTGGAGTGAAGGAGAGGAAGAAAGGAAGACGACTTGGGCACATTTCTTGAGGAGAAGAAGGGCACAAGAGGTCAAGGGTTTTGAGGAGAAGCCATTGTTGAGGGTGCAAGCTTCCTTGGGGATCATTCATGGAGTTTGGGAGCAAGGGTTGAAGCAAGGGAACATTCGAGTGAGGAGGCACACAAGCTAGAGGAGGGGTGTGTTATCACGGAAGTTCTAGGTTGGGAAAATCCCGACCCAAACCAAAATATGGCGACAAATAAGAGAACACCTACCCATTTTCACCTTATATAGGTATTCCCGTCACTTTAGAGGTGAAATGATCACCTCAAGGGGGGGATCATGGGTGACCCTAGGGGGAAATGAGACGAAAAGTGAGATCATGAAATGAATGCCCCTATAGGTCAAGTTTTTTATATGGAAGAAGGTGTGGGAAATATTTTTGGAAGTGGTCTAAGGTTTCCAATTCCTTGGGTATCTGCCGAAAGTGTTTGTGCCTACCCGAGACACAAGAAAAGCCAATTGTACGAGCTATATGTTAGGTGGACAAGAAGGTTAAGCTTGTTGTCTTAACTGTAAAAAAATATTATTAGAGCTCTAACTGTATTGACTTTTGGCTCTTATTTAGCAGTAAACAAATGATTATTAGAGTTGCTAAATAAGTGCCAAAAGTCAAGATAATGATAGAAGAGCTAAGCTAGATATGACTAGTACAACTCAAGACTAAAAGAGCAAGAGTTTAGCACAAATGTAAGGTTGTTATAAACAAGTGTTGCAAAGATACTTTATGAGAATTATATTTGTAGAAAACAATTTGTAACAACAAGAAAATCAGACACCAAAACTTGCAAATAATCCACCCAAAAAGTGCGTTGGAACTAGTAGACCATAGGGGCGAATTACTGGCAACTTTTGACGGTTGGAAAGAGAGTTATTTAGAAAATTGTTTAGTGTTTTCTGTAGCTCTAATTGTTGTATATTAAAGTTATAACAACAGCAATAACTACTTGGAGAAACAAGACGCCTTTGTGGCATTAGCAAGCTTATGACACAAACAACAAATTACAACTTGGACAATCTCAATATCTCAACTTTTCACAATTACCAATGCAACAATTTACTTCTCTAATGCATGAAGATTAGTGTATTTATATAGGGCAAATGGAGTCTCTTGATTAAACAAATTGGATGAGTAACTTCCTTGTGGTTGTAATCCCTTTTACACCCCAAGGCAAACCCTAACCAATAAGGAAAACCTGGGAGGGTGTAAACCCTTTTAATCCTCCTAATATTATTTCCACCAAAAATTACTTCAAACAATTACAATGGACTTAGAGGGGGTTTTATGCCCTTATACTCCCCAATAAATCATCACATTAACCTTACAACCAAGAAAAGAGAGCAATAAACATAAAGTCCTCACCTAGTTGAAGCATTAACAAGATGAAACCCTAGTTCACCAAGCAAATTCCACCATAAAGAAAGAATCAAACGTCCAAGAGAGCTAGTGCATCATCCATCCATCCAATAGAAAATATAAACCATCACAAGATAATGTAACCAAGACATAAAGATATTTTCCCAAGTAGGGCGCAAATTTCAGCCAATGTAATCTTCTCAATATGTAATGGGAGAGATATCTCAAAATGAGATACAAATGATCTATATTTATACAAAATGTTCTAAAACATGTTTGTCCACAAAACTTAGGGTAAAACAAAAGATACAAGGTCAATAGACCTTATCTTTCCCCTTTACAAAATTAATATTATTTAATTCCTATTTTGCACATAAGAGAAACCCTAGAAACATGATCTCATCCTTCTTTTGGACAACGTTTGGCACTTTTGGTCAAGTCATTGAGTTGGAGAAGGGAAATTTAGGTCTCTAAAGGCCAATAGTATTCAAACCAAGCCTTTATTCCATGATCCATGGGCATCTTCCTTCAAAACGTGCCAAGTGTCTCCAATCACCACCAAACCCTAGCCCTAGGGTGACATCAAGCCCTTAAAGGGTGATATTTTGGCCCTTTCAAGCAAGTCATTTTCCATGTAGGGGTTGGGAAAGATCATCCAAAGGAATGTCATAGTCATCTGGAGTGTGGGGCCTTGGCATCCAACATGTGGGATTCAAGCCCCATGGAATCCCAAGCTAGGCTTGTTCTTCCAAAATTGTCCACCAACTAGGTCTTGCAAAGAAAAATGGATACGCCCTCCAAGGGTCTCAAGTCAACCACATCATGATGAGTAAATCAAATCAATAAAAGATCCATTTAAGTAAGCACATCCAAGCTACCACATCATAATAAACAAATGCACAAAGACCCTATGCAATTTTCCAAGTTTGGGTGTGGGAGGGTTGACAAAGTGACCTATTGGGTGAATTGTTCCTCAAATTTAGGAGTGTTTCCCAAGGGGACATCTTTCTAAGTCATGTGTATGAGGTGTCATGGATGGGGGGAAGACTTTTGGACATGGGTTTCATGACATACAAGGGGTTGTAGTGTCTCATCTATGGGTACCTTTGTAGAGGGTGTGTTGCACCTTCGTTTTCAATGCAACCTTTTTCCAAGCCCATTTATTGCCTTTTATTCTTTTAAGATGTTTCCAGGTTGAAGCCAAGGTTGTGATTCTACCTGAGCATGAAAAATTGTTCCCAAATTGACTCTACCCTGGTCACATTATTCTTCCCCAAGTTGAAAACATGTGTGGGGATTCTATGTAAGCATTAAAAACAGTGCCCACGCATGCTCCACCTTGGTTGCCATTTTGTATTGGTTATTTTTCACGGATCGCATTAGTTTCTTATGAGAGACATTTAATTGTCCTCGGGATCCCTAGGTGAGCGTCTAGAAGGTTAATGATTGGATTTTATATTTTTCCAGCTACAAGCATATGGCCTTCAACCCCTTCTTCCCATAAGATGAGGGACAACCCCTTCTTGGGTCAATATACCCAAAGATCCCAAAAGGTAAGGAGATGAGGGGATGAAGTGTAGAAAGTGAAAAGTATGGTCAGGAATGGCATGTTGACTCGTCAAGAGGACCTCCAAGTAGTAAACGTATCCCTAAGGGTGACCCACTTACTAGGGCGCAATGTCAACCACCAAAGTGAAACAAGGCAAGGAGCATAATGTCCAAGCAAACGTTACATAATCAAAAGCAGTAAAATATGAAACAAACTCGAATGCCTCAAATATTGAAATGACACTCACCATAATACTTGACTTTTACCTCATGGAGCAAGACGCAATGTCTTTTAGAAGCTAGCTATTGTGGTGGATACCATCACAATGAACTTGGAGTTATGGTGGGTCTCTATCTGTGCAAGTGGACACTATTGGTGAGGTTGTCTCTCAGTACTCAATGTATGCAACCTAAGGGCCTCGAGACGTCATCTCCTTAGCTATACCTAGGAGTTGGGGATAACGTCTAGCTCCTACTTGGGGACATGTACTCGTCGTAGAGTGCATGAGAACTGCAACGTCTTCTGGTGGACATGTGCCTACACTGAAACATAACACTGTAAAATATAGGGTAGTTATATCATCCTTCGTCCATATATGTCAAAACAAAAATTAAAACTAATCTGGAAAAGAAAATTTTAGCATTTTTTCAAAATTTTCTCAAGTAAAAATGAAATCAAAATGGAAGTAGAGAAAAATTAGAAATGAAATGCAACTAATATACCATGAGCAATCAAGATGCAAATGCAAGGAAAGCAAGATGACCTACCTACTTACCTGGGGCTCTGAAGATCAGGTGATAGGTGATGTCATGTGAAGTCATACAACCAATGCAACCATCTATCCATCACTTAATCAAGGTATCTTCCCTTGTGCTTAATCATGTGAAACAACAAAGACACATAATCATAATAATCATGAGCATAAATAGAAATATAATCAACTATGAAATAAAACTCATGGAGATGGGTTGGAGGGAGGAAATCTTACTAAAAAGAGTAGTCACAATCCTAATCATCCCGGAAATAATGCCAGAAAGGATAACCACTAGCTCGTTCAATCTATCCCTAAAGAGGTCTATCATATGTAGATGATGGCTCATATTCATCTTCGTTAGTATGATCACCGCTCCCTAAAGACTAAGAAGATATGAGAGATCCCAAGAAGACCTCATGATTTCCCTTAGAAGAAGAAATGAGGCCAAGGACAGGCTCAGGTCTAGAGAAAGAAAAAACATGGCCACTTCATATGTGAATCCTTGTGGAAATCCCCAATATGGAAATACTTTCACTTTGTAGAGTGAGAATTTGATTGCTCTGGGATGGCCACGTCCTAGTGTTCATCTAAAATTTAGGATGAAGGTGGCTGAAAATCCTCATAGAGAAAGTTTGCATCACCAAAAGGATATGCATCACAACTCCCAAGGGATGGCCGAAAATCACCCTAAAAATGTTGAGTTGGGTCATCCTCGAATGAACAGAACAAATATATAATCATATCATCCTCATGATGCCAAACATATGAATCATACACACATGAAAACCAGTCCTCTGAAGATGATAACTCGACCCCCTTTTCCTGAGAGCTACCCTCAATGTCATAAATGGGGTCTCTATAAAAGAATGAGGCGATAAAAATCCCATGTGCATCTCCCAGTCTGTATGAAAATGTCTATATGATTATCAACCATATCCAAGGTTTCTTTCATAAGACCCTTAGTGTGGCTAAAAATGACAATCTTTTTTTGTTCTTGTGCAGGAAGAGCAGGAGCTAGGACGACTACAGGTAGATCTCTGAATTATTTTTCATTGATACTAGTTGCTTCTTCAACTTTATGTAAACAAGGAGAGTAAGGTTGGACAACCTCAACTTCATCAAGTGGGAGCAAATATAATGATGTCTCAACATATTGTGCTTCGCCAGAATTCTTCTTTCTCTTTATGGACATGCCCCTCCATCGCCTCTTCATCATAAGTGGTTTGATCCTTAATACAGAGTGCTTCATTTGCTTTTCTTCAAAATGACATGTCTCACCCAAGGGATCCTCTAACACTTCTTCAGTTCCCAGATTATGGAATAAAGTATCATCGAGATCTTTGAAAGGTTTACAACTCATCATGTTCTCTTCTTGTTGTGCAGGAGGAAAAGAGGCTCGGATATCTGCACTTAATGGAAGGGCATATACAAGCACTTTGTTGACGCTTAAAAATGCAATGATGAATACTATGCTCGCAAATGATTCCCAAGCTTTATTATATATCTATATTAATAATAAACTAGTAGGTGGGACCCCTTGTTGGACTTATGGCACTATGGTGGATATGTTGCACTTATATTTTGTTTTTTTATGTGATGGTACCCACACAGTCTTCTAGAGTTCATTGTTTCAAATCATGGTTTAAAATGTTGTGGTAATGTGTGATGGTTGGTTGATTAAAACATGGCATTCAATGGCTTTGATCACCTCTCACAGAATATGTTAAGGTTGCCCTGTGGATGAAAGAATTATTATCATTTTTTGCTTTCATATTGCATTGAACGTGGCATTAAATGGTTTAAATGATCTTGATAAAGGATAATAATGGAGCTCTTTTGAATAAAAGAACTATATTCAAGTTCTAATGTTGTGCATTATTATGACAAAGGATGGGTGCTCTTGACCCTTGCTACTATGTGCCTTGTTTGAATTTCATATATGGTTTCACATTGGGTTATGTTCCTAGCACATGGTTATTTTAAAGAAGTTGGACATTACAAAGGGGTGGTGCACTTTGAAAATGTGATATGGCAATGGACATTTGGTTGATTAATGTGTAGTGCTATGGTGAATTGGCTTGGTTCATACTTTGAATTGAATGAGGTTGGAAGGGAGAAGCCACGTGCATTTACACACGTAACTCAAACTCCCCTCGAGCCCATCACCCTAGTCATTCTTTCATTTTGGTTTTGTCTCTAGTAGTTGTTGTTGCTCCACATTGTTCGGTCGTGAAGGAAGTATACAGTCTAGTTTTCTACCTCACGCGGGATTTTCCAGGTATGGGTTTCTTACTCTTCCATTCATGATGGTTACTCTGCCCTTTGAATCAACTTTTGGCTCTAGATTGCTCCTGGTTTGTGTGATTCTTGAGCTATTATGAGATATTTGAATTGTGTATTGGTGTTTGTGTCTATGGTGATTATGGTGATTATTATGGATTGTTGGCACTTAAAAAAATAAATGGCTATGCTATCCTTGTTGTGTGTAATCTTTGCATGGGTTTATTGGATAAAAATGGCAGTGAAGCATGCTTGGTCATGCTTTGGGTTTTGGGTCTGGCATCTCTATTGAAATTGAGTATCATGGCTTACCAAATCTCTGATCATTGTGCATATCCTACTTATGGATTGTCATAACAGGTCTCTGTGTTTAAGTTTCCCACTCCATGTTCGTTTATGTGGCTAGTATTTTTCAACCTTGTGGGTTGCAATGTGAACTGATGAAAGATTAAAATAATTGTGCCTTGTCTTGGAAAAACTATGAGTTGTTAGCTACATTTTTTTTCCCTCACTAACACAGTTGCCTAGAGAATATTGCATAGTATGAGTTTAACATCACCCAAAATTTGATAGAAGCATTATGGATTCTTTCTGGTCGGGCACGAGTTTGTGCTTAGTCACTCGTTTTATAGTGTTGATTAAAGGGACTGGCTTCAATTCGTTTTCCTGTTGGAATTGACAGTCTGTCGTTCTAGTAACCCTCACAACCGAGAGTATTGTTACATGTTATGGTTATGTGGTAAATTGTGAAAGGCATGAGTTGTCTGCACTATTCAAAGTCTTAACCGTCTGGTCGAACCACTTGTTCTTACCTTTTGCTTGTTGTTTAAACCCTAAATATGATATTGATATTGTTTTACTCTAGTCGATGGTTGATGGAGCACTGTGCGTGCTTGATTTCTTGGGCACGATTTTGGTTGCGTCCCTCATTTGGAAATTCTGGAAGAAGTATGTACACATTGATTTGTTTGAAGCTTGGGCTTAGAATATTGAATGTTATTTGTTTCAATCGTTATGTTGGCTATATAAAGGGGTCACTTGTGTGCGAATTTTTTGAGACCCGATTAAGAGGTATAATGTCCAGTTGATTGCTTTGGACAATGTTTAAATAATTGATGGATACGAATGCTTATAAATATTGTGCATGTTCCTGTTGGTTTAAGGATTAAATATTCAGTTAATGGTTGTGGCTCAAAGGGTTATTGTGGTTTCTCATATCGATTGCAATGTTTTTCGTAATGACTGTCATGTAATGATTATATGAATACAAAGGTTGTTGTAATTAAATAGCTCTGGGCATATAGATTATTGTTTGGAAGCCAACAATGAAATTTGTCAAAGGAAGTAATAGTTTAAATTGTGATTTTGAAAAGTGAATATTGCTGAACTTTGAAGGTCGGAACAAAGATATGTTTGATTGCATGTTTTGATTTATTTTAATTTGAATAGTATCCATATTATTTTCTTGCCATTCTACCACTTTTCGCTCTTTACATTCCCCTCATAATCCCAATTTAATTTATGGCATCCTTGTTATGTGAAATAAATTAAAAAGGAAGTTTGTGTAAAAGAGACAAAGAATAACACATAAAGGATTGGTGACTCATATTTTGGTATTTTATTACACAGTTAAATTGTTTAATTAATTGTTGAACAATATTTGTGTATCAATCCCCTATCATTATACCACTTTTCACTAAATACACTCCCTCCATATGTCCCATGAACCCTATCACCCCATGTTCACTTGGCGATTATTAAATGGTTTGTTATGGATGGATTTGCATGTATCTTGTGTCAATTTCTGAGCCAATTTTTTATTCATGTAAGTAGAGTGCCATGTATGGTTTATTAAGAGCTTAGTTACTGACGAATTGCTGCTAGAGAATGAGTTTCTTCAATAGGGGAATCCATGGCATAAATAACAGAGGCATGGGAATTGGAACCGAGGGCCTAGAAGGCCTAGATTTTCCATCCATTTTGATGTTGATCCCCAAGAATTGAACCACTTGTTCCAAGTTGGGTTCTTTAACTGGATTGGTCATGGAATAGTACATCCTTGGCCAGAAATACCTCCTTTCCAGCCTCAGAACATCCCTGGAATTATCGTTCCTCCACATGTGTCCTTGCAGCCAGACGTCCCTACAAATGATGGATGGCAAGAGATTGTCAACCCGACTGTCTCTCACCGTCGTGGCTGGCCCAATATGTCATTGCCTCTCCCACTGCCTGTCAATCCTAATGTCCATATTGCCCATGTTGATTCACCTGTTCAATCTTCACATGCTAGTAAAAGACTAAAAATTGATATTCTCCAACCTATGCAAGATAAAGGCAAAGTAGTTGCCTCCCCTTCTTCTCCATCAGATGATTCCTCAAAATATTTGTCTTCCCGCGTGCATTTGAAGGATGATTGTTCCCATGTGATCAGTGAAATACAACCTCAAGGTTCTAATCAACCACTGGCTACTTCCAGGAAATCAAAGGGGGAAAGCAGTGAAAAACGAAAAATTGCATCCCATAGTGGCAACTATGGCTTTTAGATTGTGTTTTTTATGATTTGAGTTGATGAAGACAGTGTTAATGGTTTTCAAAAAGTTTGGACAACAAAAAAAAATTGCATTATGTGGATTATGTGGATATTTATATATTTTTGGATATGATTTAAATTAATTATGATATTTAAATATTCAGTTTGGAAGGTATCTAAGGGAGCTACAAGGGTGGCATGTGTTAAAACGATTATCCTTCTGTGTTATATTTTATGATTTGAAGAGAAGAAATGACAGGAATCACAAGGGGTCCCACCTACCTAGTTATTATTAATCATATACCCTTAACTATATTATTATTATTTATTTCTCCTAAACTAATTTAGTTAAGTCAAACTAACTTAACTAAATAAAGTAGTTGAACTACTTCAACTTATTTGGAAAGAATACAAGTTGGATGAGAAGAAGAAACAAGGGAGAATAGAAGGAGAAAGAAAGACTAAGGTTTGCTCTTTTGGTTTCCTAAGATAGTTTTAGTTTTCATTCATTCTTGAGTTTATTCAAAGCCTAATTCTCTTTGTGACAGTAGGATCTTATTGTAGATAGCAAGGTTGAATACTGAACCAAACTTTTCAGACTCTTGTTTTAGAAGTGTTGATCCATCCTTGATAGTCTGTGTATTCTTGTATGTTTGTGAATTAAGTTTCATGGCTGATAAAGAATATCTTGCAGAGTCAAATTGGTAGCAGTTTGTGGAAAGCTGATCCAGATTATAAATTTCAGTTTTGCTTGATTGTCAGAGTCTTTTTGTATGGTGTTCATCGGGGATCTCTAAATCAGACTTTGGTCCATGCCCTTAGAGGGGTTTTACACTTTTGATATCTCAGAATGAAATAAATCAGATTGTTATTTTGTCTTATATATGTGTAATTATGACTTGGTTACTTTTTGTTTTTTGATCTCCATGTTTACTTTATGTAATCTGTGTATATTTCATAAACTTATTTAAACTTTATTTTATATTGCAACATTCTTTTCATTAATAAATCAGCCTCGATCGTAGTAATTAATACTTACGGATTGGGAGAATATTTTTGAGGCTATAAAACTCAGGGTGACATTCCCGACTATCTTGTCCTAGCCAGGCAAGATTTGAAAATGATTGAGTAAGGTAACTCATACCTTTTCCTCAACATTTATTTGGTGACCAAACTGGGGACATCTTCCATATCTCTCTAGTTGATTGTATTAGTGATTATCATTGAATATTTATGCTTTTGTTTTGATTCTTTGACTGTTTTCTTTTCCTTATGATAGTACCTGTTACAAGGCAATCCAATATTGAGCATGGTCTTAAAGACCAAACCAGCATTGCTTTAACTTTATTCAATACCATCTTAGAAACCTCTAACACCTGAGCTGAGCTTGAACGCTCGTGGGCAGTAATTGAACAAGACATAAGTGTTCGAGAATGCTGGGAAGTTGGGCAAAGGCATCCTAGGAATCAGTTGTAGCTCTTTTTTTCCTAAAAGTTTTGATCTTCTTTTTCATGTCCCTAAATCCTCGCATCTCTAGGAGAAGAAGAGGATTGTCTTCTAAAATCACTCCTATTGTTGAAATAGGAAGAAGGAACGATTTTTTGTCAACCCAACAAGGTACTCTAAGGATAACTTTATATGATTCTACTAGTTCATCTTTCTCGCCCTCACCCATCATTTACAAAATGGCATCTGTGGGTGGCTCTGGTGGCACTAGAGGTGCTTCTTTATCTCAACCTTCAACCTCGTCAGTAATTGGTAGTTTGTATAGCCATAAGGTGCCTGTCCAATCTACTACCAACCCTAGCAAGGTCATAAATAAGTACGGACTTTTTCAATTCGAAGAAGTTGCTACTATTACCCCGTGGCATGTATCCTCCCCTTTAAACCTAGCACCTGCCACTCATCTGCTACCAAAATTTAAAGAACATATTCCTAGGTTTTCAGGAAATAACACAGTCACTACAAACAAAAAATTGGTGGCATTCTCTAATGCCTGCCACAATATAGGAGCTAATGGCAATGATACTTGTATGTGCATGTTTGTCAACTCTCTCGAAGGGAAAGCAGCGGTAGATTTCTTCGATCTCCCTCCCAAGATTATTTCCACTTGGGAAGAGTTAGTTTACTAGTTCAAATCTACTTATGGGCATTCTAAGAGCCCAACCAAACAATTACAGAAATACAATAACATTGCGTACAAAGACGATGAGACTATCAAGTCTTTCAACCTACATTTCACCGAGTTGTATAATCAAATTCCCGAACTTATTCACCCCCAGAACCAAGTTGCTTTTATGCGTTACTATAATGCTCTACCTTCCCCTTATCGGCATAGGCTTGAAGAAAAAGATATTTACAATCTTGGTTCTGCTCTTCATACTTGTCTAGAGTATAAGAACAGCTGGAAAGAACAGGTCTTCCCAAGGGAGACTCGATTAAACAAACGGTCATGTTTGCCCTATTAAAACTTGTACAGGATATGAATAACTGAATGATAGCATACGATCGAAAGGGAAATACCCATTCACTTACTCCTGGGGCATTATCTTATTCTTCTTCATCTTTTAGGAATACTAATGAAAACAACTTTCAGCCCAAGGCCATCATGCCTCGCAGTTGGTGTAACTTTTGCGAGGAAAATCATGAGGAAAGTACTTGTGAGGTAAAGAAGAGTGCCAGAGATAAAATCTTTGGAAAAAGGCCTAAAACTACAATTGTTGTTCTAGATTGGGAAGAACCAGAGGATGTCATTATCATAAACACTAGGAATAAATCATATGCTTCAAAAGGAAAACATGATCCCCCTCGTACTTCTTCTAGCCCAAGCTCATCTTCGCAAGCTGCTATTGAACAAGCTACCAAGACTCCTGACAGTTAAGGAATTCCCTCCCCTCTTCCCTATTCCAAATATAATATTCTCAACCAATTGGTTAATATCAAGGTCGATGCTACTCTTCTAGACATGGTTGTCATCCCTAAGCAACAAAAGCATCTAAAAATTTTCATGGAAGGAAAATCTTCCACCATAGCCAATCTCTCTGAAGAGGTAAAAGAAGAGGATTTTATTGTAAATAAAGTAAGTGTAAATAATTTTAGACACCCTGTAAAAAAATCCACCATTTTTCATTTATGTAAATATTATGGGCAAAATAGCCCATTGTTGCCTAATTGACGACGGTTCGGGCCCAAGCGTAATGTCAAAATTTTTTATGGAAGAGCCAGGCTTGTCTTGTACCAATGAAAATTCTAGAAGCATGCTCTCATATAATAGTCTACAACAATCGACCATAGGTGAAATCAAAGACATGACTTTGGTTCTATGTGCACATCCTGAAATAAGGACAACCCTTAATATTCACGTAATTGGCATGCCAGTAAGCAACTATCCAATCATCTTAGGAAGAGACTGGTGAGCCTTGACAGGTGGATATCTTTCACTTGATGGGTCACACTTATCCGTTCCTTGTAGTGGAAAGAACATCATAGTCTTAAGGGAGGGAATAATTTCACCATAAATAGAAAGTATTTCACAGCCTAATGTAAACTATGTCAAGGAAGACTTAGGACTGTACTCCATCTTTGTAGATGAGGATAACACTACCCTAGAACAAATTGACCAGGAAGATGGGATGTGGCATATGCACTTTGATGGCTCATGCTCCAACGAAGGTAATAGAGTTGGCATTATCTTTTACTCACATGTAGGTAAAATTCACAAATTTTCCTATAGGTTAGAGTTTGATTGCACAAACAACGTCACTGAATTTGAAGCATTATCGTTAGGCATTGAAAATGCCTATAATTTAGGTTATGGACACCTTACATTTTTTGAGGACTCTGAGCTTGTTGTGAGCCTTGTTCGTAAAATATATTTTCCTAACAACAAGTTAATGAAACGCTACACCCAATATGTTTGGGAACTTATCTCAAACTTATTATAATTTAACATCATTCATGTTAAAAGGGAACTGAATTCAATGGCTGACTAATTAGTTGTTTTTGCAACCTCTCCTACTCAGCAACTTCTACCACAAAGACCTGATTGCACTTTTCAGTCTTTATATCGTCCTCATATCCCTAACAATGTAGAGTCATGGCAGGTCTTCCCTAGTGATGAAATCATATGTGCTTTCATACAAAATGAACCATATAATCCCAAAGAGATTATATCCATGGAAAATAACAAAATTCTGAAGGGCTTGACTCCTCTAGAAAGTTCATTTTCATCAAGTGATGTAGGCAACAAAGAAAATCATAAAGAAAAGGAATCAAAAAGGAAAGTGGGTGAAACCATTTCCTTGAACATTGGAACACTCGATTCCCTAAAGAATGTTAAGATAGGTGCCAAATGTATCGATAAAGAAAAGTTGAAATTCACTGAGTTACTTCGTGAATTTCAATATTTTTTTTCTTGGTCTTATGAGGATCTTCGTGGTTTTGATACTACTCTTATACAGGATGTCATTCCTATCAAGGAGGGTATGAAACCAGTTAGGCAAAAATAAAGACCCATTAACCCCGCACTTGAAGCTACTATTAGGAAGGAGTTGGAAAAACTCTTGAAAGCTGGGATAATTTTTCCTGTTAAGTACTCCGAGTGGGTTTCCAATTTGGTTCTCGTTTGGAAAACAACAGGTCAGATTCGAGTGTGCGTTGATTTCTGCACATTAAATAGAGCAAGTGTAAAAGACCCTTTTCCTCTCCCTAATACGGAAATGATTTTGCAACAAGTTGCAAGGTCACAAATGATGTCCTTACTTGATGGTTTTTTCGGTTATAATCAAATCAAGGTAAAAAGTACTAATAAATACAGAACCACTTTCACTACACGTTGGGGCACATTTCCTTATGAACGCATGCCTTTTGGTTTATCTAATGCAGGTGACACCTTCTAAAGAGCTATGCAGATAGCTTTTACTGATCTGATCGGTAAGATTATTTAGATTTATCTTGATAACTTGACTGTATATTCAAAGAACCGATTGGATCATTTTGGTCATCTTAGAAAAGTTCTCATGCGATGCAAAAAGTTCGGCATTTCTCTATATCCTTCTAAGTCTATTTTTCAGCGTTACCAAGGGAAAGCTCCTTGGGAATATTGTCTCCAATTCAAGAATAAGCATAGAGCCCGAAAGGATTGCTGATATTCTAAACCTTCCTGTCCCCACTTCCAAAAAGGAGGTTCAAGCCTTTATGGGCAGTATCAACTTTGTTCGTAGATTTGTTCCTGATTTTCTTGTAATGGTCAAACCAATTCACAATCTTCTCAAGAAATATTGCTCCTTTTCTTGGACTAATGACATCGAGAATGATTTCGTAGGGATTAATGTTGGGTATGTGTTATATTCTTTGCATGTGTGTGTGTGGATGCGTCAGATTCAACAACTGCGTCTGACGATCCCTCTATAGTGTCCTTTGTGTCGTGTGCACTGGGTGCTTTCCTAGGGGGCTCCCAGGGGGGGTTAAGTATGCCCCTCCTTGGTTATGCATATCATTCGGGGCAACGCCCTGAAATTTTTTTGGGGGCGGTTTTTGCTATTTTTAGCGGTTTACTAAATTAATCATGGATTAAGGGATTAGGTTTTGGTATCTACGAAATACCTAAAAACATTGTATATATTGTATGGTGAATGGTGAAATTTGTTATAATGAATATAAGAAAGGTTTTCTCGATTGAGGGTTTCCAGTATAAAATTTATGTGTACTCTGTGTATGAGCCATTGATTAAATTCAGTTTTTCTTAAGAATCTATATGCATTCCTTTACTTCACAGGTTTAAGACTTACATGTGGTATCAGAGCTCATTTTTGGCTTCAGAGGGACGCCTTTGTTGTTGAGGGTTTGGCTCGGTCTTGATAGATCAAGTTGATCTTGGGTCTGTGATAAACCTAGTTTTAGTGGGAGATTTTGCAGTGGTTATTCAAGTGTAGAAAAAGGAATGGCGACCTATTCTAGAATCGAGATAGAGAAGTTCAACGGTAAAAACTTTGAGCTATGGAAGCTCAAGATGGAGGACCTTCTTGTAGACAAAGAACAATGGATCGTTGTGGATCCCGATACATAGCTTACTGGTACACCATCTACTAGCACATAGGCTACTTGTACACAACCTACTAGTACACAAACTACTAGTACACCACCTGCTGGTATGCCGAAGGAAGATTGGGATAAGTTGGACAGAAGAGCAAGAAGTATTATTTGACATTGCCTAGCAGATTCGGTGTTGTTGAATGTCTCGGAGAATCTACAACGAAGGAACTATGGGATAAGTTGGGGAATTTGTATCAATCAAAGTCCCTGGTAAACAATTTGTTTCTTCGAAAGAAGTTGTATCATCTTAGGATGGAATATGGAGATTCTGTGACATAACATCTAAATGCCTTTAATACTCTGGTAATTCAACTTGTCTCTGATAATATTACGATTGCAAAAGAAGATAAGTGTATTACTTTGTTACAAAGTTTGCCAGACTCTTGGGATAATCTGGTTGTAGCAATTGGTAGTACCACTCAATCTACATTGAAGTATGAGGATGTAGTTTCATCGTTGTTATCTGAAGAGATGAGGCGAAAAAGCATGGATAGTCATAGCATAGATGCTTTATTTGTAAGAGGTCGTACCTAAGACAGGAATCCTAGTAAGCCTTTGGGGGGGAGATCTAAATCTATAGTTAGATCTAATTCTCCAGGAAAATCTTTGAGGAAATGTTGGAAGTGTGGTAAAACAAGGCATTATAAGAAAGATTGCAAGTCTAAGAAGGTTGATAAACCAAAGGGATCTCCTAGTACCTCTTCCACGGAGGAGAAAACCTCCATTGAAGAAGGAGGTGATGTTTACCTTGCATCTACAAGTACACATGTAGACCATGATGTATATTTGATCAACTCAGGTGCGTCATACCATATGACTCCTCACAGGGAGTGGTTCTCTAAATATGAAAAATATGATGGTAGTGATGTATTCCTAGGAGATGACTCGAAAACCAAAATCTTGGGACATGGAAGGGTTAAGTTGTTGCTAAAATATGGAAGGATTAGAACTCTCCCTAGGGTTCTTCACATTCCAAAACTATCCAAGAGCCTAATATATGTAAGTAATATGGATAATGCAGGAGTGGATACTATATTTGGAAAGAACACTTGCAAGATGGTACAAGGAGCAATGGTGTTGATGAGGGGATTTCGGTGTGGAACTCTGTACAAGTTGTTGGGAAGCACTTATACTAATGGGTGTAAAAGTTCTGTTGTCCCTGAGCAAAGAAATGAAGGAGACAAGACCAATATTGTCCCAGAAAAGAAGACCATGATGTGGCATCAAAGACTGGGGCATATTGGAGAAAAGGGCCTTCAAACACTACACGGTAAAGGTATGGTTGAAGGTATGTCTAATTGCACTCTGGATTTTGATTTATGTGAACATTGCATATATGGTAAACAAAATCGAGTAAGATTCCCATCTGGTGCTATAAGAGCAAAGGGGATTTTAGAGTTGATACACAGTGATGTGTTTGGACCTGTTCATGTTCCATCCCTAGGTAAATCTGTGTATTATGTTTCATTCATAGATGATTTTTCAAAGAACACATGGATTTATTTTATTAGAAAGAAATCTGAGGTATTTGATAAATTTAAAGAGTTTAAGGATCTTGTAGAAAATCAGACAGAGAAGAAAATAAAGGTAATGAGAACAGATAATGGTGGAGAATTCTGTAAGAAATGTGGTATAGCAAGGAAAAAGACTACTCCATACACTCCTCATCAGAATGGAGTTGCAGAAAGGATGAACATGACACTGATGGAAAAAGCAAGGAGCATGCTCAGTGGTGCCAGGTTAGGACAAGAATTCTGGGCAGAGGCAGTGGGTACAGCATGTTACCTGGTCAATCGATCACCTTCATCAATTTTGGATGATAAAACTCCACACGAGGTATGGTTTGGAAAGAAACCCTCTCTTCAACATCTTAGAGTGTTTGGTTCTGATGCTTATGTACATGTTCCAAAGGAAAATAAGAGTAAGCTGGATAAAAAAGTTGAAAAGTGTATCTTTATTGGTTATAAGGATGGTGTGAAAGGTTATAAGATTTGGAACCCAGAAACTAAGAAGACTATTTACAGTCGAGGTGTTGTTTACGGAGAGGTAAAAGATGTGTCCAACAGGAATTCATACCAACACAAGACGAACCTGAGAAAACAGAGCTTGAGTTGGATGATGCAAAATCCGAATCATCTGAAGAAGAGGAAGCAGAAGAAGAAGAAGAACCTCATACCCCAGTATTGAGGAGATCAGTGGGAGATAAAAGGCAACCAAAAAGGTATAGTCCACCTGATTTCCATTCCAATTTTGCTTTATCTATTACTGATGATGATCCTAGAACTATCAGGGAAGCAGTGAATTCAGAGGATAGGAAACTCTGGAAGAAGGCCATGGTTGAAGAAATGGATGCCTTGGATAAGAATGAGGCATGGGATATAGTTGAGTTGCAAGCTCGAATAAAATATGTTGGTAGTAAATGGTTGTTTAAGAAGAAGTTTAATGCACAAGGTAAAGTGGAGAAATACAAAGCTTGGTTAGTAGCAAAAGGTTATTCCCAGGTAGAGGGAATTGACTTTGGTGAGATTTTTTCTCCTGTTTCTAAGTTAACTTCTTTTAGATTTATTTTATCTATTGTTGTTGCTTTTGATCTTGAAGTGGAATAGATGGATGTGAAGAAAGAATTCCTACATGGGGATCTGGAAGAAGAAATCTACATGAAGCAGCTAGAAGGCTTTGTAGTGAAGGGAAAGAAAGAGCTGGTCTGTAAGCTAAAGAAGTCACTATATGGTCTAAAGTAATCACTTAGGATGTGGTACCAAAAGTTTGACACATACGTCCTTGGATTGGGATTTGTAAGAAGCAGCGCTGATCACTATGTATATTCCAAGCAGGTTGGTAATCACTTCATTTATGTAGTGTTGTATGTTGATGACATGTTGTTGGTAGGAAATAACATGGATGTTATCAAGGAGGTGAAATCGGTGCTATCCTCCAAATTTGACATGAAGGATCTCGATGTTGCTAACTTCATTCTAGGAATGGAGATTAAAAGAGATCATGCAAACATGAAACTCTGGTTGAATCAGAGAAAATATGTTGAGATGATATTGCATAGGTTTAATATGAATGGAAGTAAACCGGTCAAGGTTCCTATTCCTATAGGTGTAAAGTTATCTGCAAATAAGTGTCCCAAGACACAGGAAGAAGAAGAGGACATGTCACACGTTCTGTATGCCAGTGCGGTTGGCAATTTGATGTATGCAATGGTCTGTACTAGACCAGACATTGCACATGCAGTGGGAGTTTTGAGCAGGTATATGTCAAAACCAGGGAAGGAGCATTGGACAGCAGTAAAGAGGGTCTTCAGGTATCTTCGTGGCACTACCAGTTATGGATTGTGCTACCAAGGAAGACCAGGATTGGACAGAGTGGTGGACATACATGGATTTGTTGATGCAGATTGGGCTGGAGATCTGGATCGCAGAAGATCTACAAGTGGGTATGTGTTTAACCTATTTGGAGGAGCAATCAGTTGGATGAGCAAAAGACAGGTTGTAGTGGCACTCTCAACTATAGAAGTTGAATACATGGCAACCACTCATGCAAGCAAGGAAGCAGTATGGTTACAAATATTGTGTTCGGGTGTTGGGTTGGTACAACAAGCAGTGAGATTAGATTGTGATAGTCAGAGTGCAATCTTCCTAGCAAAGAACCCAGCTTATCATTCGAAGACAAAGAATATTGATGTTCAGTATCACTTTGTGAGAGACATGCTTGAGGAAAAGAAGGTGTTGCTGGAAAAGGTTGACACTTTGAAGAATGTTGCAGATTCATTGACAAATTCTATGAGCACAAAAAAGTTCTCCCGGTGTACAGTAACAATGGGCATTTCTTCCCTGGATTGTTGAATATATAATCCCTTGGACCCCTGGATGCAAGGAAAACAACAAGTGGGATAATGTTGGGTATGTGTTATATTTTTTGCATGTGTGTGTGGGCACATCAGATTCGACAACTGCGTCTGCCGATTTTGTTTTGGGCGATTTTTGCTATTTTTAGCAGTTTACTAAATTAATCCCGAATTAAGGGATTAGGGTTTTGGTATCTATGGAATACCTTAAAACATTGTATGTATTGTATGGTGAATGGTGAAATTCGTTATAATGGATATAAGAAAGGATTTCCCGGTTGAGGGTTTCCAGTATAAAATCTCTGCGTACTCTGTGTATGAGCCATTGATTAAATTTTGTTTTGCTTAAGAATCTATATGCGTTGCTTTACTTCACAGGTTTAAAACTTACAATTAAGAAGGCAATCAATTCCGCACCAGTTTTGGCAAAGCCAAATTTTGAGAAAGATTTTATTATATACATTAATGCCACGGAAGAAGCAGTTTATGTTATTCTTGTACATTGTGATGACCAGAATAATGAAAAATCAGTAGCTTAAATGAGTCAAATATTGTCAGACGACGAATTCAAATATTCTTATATCGAAAAACATGATTTTTCTCTCATTAAAGCTGTGGAAAAATTTCCCCACTTTATCTTAGGCAAGCACACACTGGTAAAAGTCCCTTTGCCTACTGTCAAGTTTTTTATCTCACAGACTTATATTTCATAGAATCTTGCACATTGGCTTGCCAAGGTTGAGGAGCATTACTTAACCATCATGACTTCGAAAACAATTAAGGGACGAGACTTAGCCCTTCACTTGGCTCAACATGTTGAAGCAAGTAATGAAATTGATAAACAAGATAATCCTCTTTCAACATTATTTTACGTTGATAGTCAAATCCTTCCTATAGTTGAACATCCATGGTATAAAGATCTGGTGTATTACTTGCAAAATAAAAAAATGTCCAGATAACTTAGATACTCATCAAAGGAGAAGGCTATGTCTTGAATCTTCCATATATGTTATTTTAGGATACTTCTTATTCAGGAGATCTGTCGATGGTATATTACTTCATTGTGTAAATAATGAGGAAGCACAAAAACTGTTACAAGAAACCTATGGATCTTTAGATTCTGCTATTCATGTGGGTGGCCACTTTTCTTCTAAAACTATTGCTTTTAAAATCATCAGAAAAGGTTATTATTGGCCTTCAATTTTTCAAGTTTCTTATAACTTTTCGAGATCTTGTGACAAGTGCCAAAAATTCGTTGGGAAAGAATGTTTGTCTGCCATGCCTTTGCAACCTTTCCTCCCTGATTTTCCTTTTTCAAAATGGGTTCTGGACTTTATCGGTCCTATTAATCCTCCATCTTCAGCAGGGCAATATTTTATCTTGACAACCACAGATTATTTTACGAAATGGACCGAAGTTGTCCCACTTAAACATTCACGGGATGAACAGTTTATGTCTTTCTTTGAAACTAATATTTTCTCCAGATTTGGCATTCCTTTAATTATTACAGACAATGGTCCCACTTTCATTTCTACTAAGATGACTCGGTTTCTAGCTAAGACGGGAGTCAAACATTTTACCTCATCAACTTATTACCCTCAAGGAAATGGGCAAGCCGACTCTACTAACAAAAATCTGGTTAGAATTATCAAGAGGATCATTGAAGATAAGCCTCGTCAATGGCACACCCTCCTCACTTACCCCCTTTGGGAAGATCACACTACTACCAAGGTAAGCACAAGTTGCACTCCCTTTCAACTTATTTATGGTCAAGAATTTATTTTTCCTACCGATCTGGAACTTTCTTCTCTACGGATGATGCTACAGAATGAAAAATTAAATACTTCTAATATCTCTTAAAGGAAAAATGCATTATTGGCTTTAAAGGAACAAATGATATTTTCCTTGGAGAACATAAAGAGAAGACATCAAACTGTAAAGAAATTCTTCAATAAAAGCGCAAAAGCTATCAGATTTAAAGTAAATGAGAAAGTCTTGCTTTGGGATTCAACTCATGTTGATAGAGGAAGGCATTCTAAGTTTCAAATATTATGGCCGGGTCCTTTTAAAATCACTTTTTTCCTGGGCGCAAATTCTTATGTTCTAAAGGACTTGGAAGAGAGATTATTTTCCTATAGCACCAACGGTTCCCACTTGAAACACAATGTGGAACTAGTTGAAAATTAAATGTTGCATGAAAATTACTTATGTATTATAATTTTTGTTTCACTTCTTTGACTTTTGATGCAACCCCCCTTCTCTCCTCAGGGCTTCACGACCTCCTGGTGAAGAATCTTCAATTATCTAAGCCGAATCAGCTCTTCATGCCTCTGCTAGACCCTGAAATCAATTCACACAGGCCCCCTTTGGTTACCCGTGCAGGCTTGTTTCACCGCATGCCCTTTCTCTGGTGCTTCTGGTAACTCTAAATGATGATTGCTAGCTCCTCTTCTAGGCCCCTCTTCCTTATGACCACGGGCTATAACCTACGACTCGCCCCCTTCATGACTTCAGGCTTCAACGGTTTTTAATGCAACTGACTCCTTTTTCCCCGAACTCCGGAGCGGCGAAATCACCCAGACAAGATATAGGGATCACGGTTCTCTAACAACCAACGGTTGTAATTCACTTCGGGACTCCGGCTCCGGGAATTCCGACCATTCCAAACACCCTTTTCTCTTGGAGTGAGTCGTACCCGGAGCTACGGATCGAGCGCCACGTGCTCACCTCGATCAATGGTCAATATTCGTCCCTTGTTCCCACTTTGGATGACTTCCAGTCAATGCTCCTCTGCTCCTCTTTCTCTTAGAGTGATAGATATTTTGCCACATGTCCTTTTCCAATGGACGTCTCAGATGAACTTCGACACTCCGACCTTCTGCAGTTCTCGTGCCTTCACACTTCACTTCTTCCAGAGTGACTATTCTCCAGAGTGATAGATCTGACGCGACGTGTTCCAACAATGAACGGCTAGGATGGTTCCTTACCTTTTGGAGCTTCATATGACTTTTGGTCAACGGCTCCACTTCCTCCTCTCTTTTTATGACTCCCTGATCTGGCGACGCGTGCCCTTCTCAAATCGACAACCACAATAGACTTCGCTACTTCAGGCTTTAGAAGTTTTGCAAACTCTACACTCACTTTTTTCCAAAGTTCCCTTCTTCCAAAACACACGGATCTTCGCCATGTGTTCCTCTGGATCCAATGGTCCATATCTTCTGCGACCTTTGCAACTTCATGAAAATTTCTCTTTGCTCCACACAAATATTCCAGAGTTTTATCTCTCGAACTCTTCGATCTATTGCGATGTATCCTCCTCGATACCAATGGTTAGGATTTACTTCACCTCTTGGGGACTTCGGAAATCCCGCTCCTTAAACACTTCCAAACCTCTGAATAGACAAAGTGTCGAAGGACTCTAAGCCTATCCTCCGTGCAACTTCCTCATATCTCACGATCTAGAAAGATCTTGATTCCTCCGAATGGATCTTTCTTGTTGATTGGGAAATTTTCAGTGGGATCCTCCCTACTGAAGAACTTTCATCCACTATCTCTTCTAAGCTTGTTCCTCCTCGAACACTTTAACCTCTCAGAACAACTTCTTCGACACTTAGCCAAATGTCGACCCTGCACACACCTTGCAACAGACTTCTTTCACTTAATCCCTTTGTGGGCGACTGTGCATTCCTTGCAACAATTCTTACATGACTCAGTTGTTCCTCCTGAACAATACGACATTGAGTGTGTTTCTGCCTATGCACACTTTCAAATTATCTCTCCTGATCTTCTGAGTCAAAACAGACTCTGTCAACGCACCCCTTGCGGACACTATGCACTCCTTGCATACAAAGCTTCATGGTATCTCTCCTAAGCTTCTAAGTCAAAATAGACTATGTCAATGCACCCCTTGTGGACACTATGCACTCCTTGCATACAAAGCTTCATGTTATCTCTCCTGAGATTCTGAGTCAAAATAGACTCTGTCAACACATACCTTGCGGACACTATGCACTCCTTGCACAAGCTCATAGAAGAGAAACAATTGAAACTTATCTAATCATCACATATTCATACATTCAACCATGTAATGCATTCATAACATAAGAACAAGTAATAACAAAGAATTGCAATTAAACAGAAAGCCTACCATTCATTCAGATAGACACAGTAACAGAAACACCAAACATTTGGATCAACGCTTATATGTTATATTCATTCAAATGATATGCACATGGGCTCATACAATACTCTTCAGTAGTCTCAACAACAACTACAATAACTTTCAACACTCTTCAACCATCAACAGTCTCATTTGGGCATACCATACATTTATTTATACAAAAAGATCTCATAGAGATTTTCCCTCAGACTACATTAGTGTTATCCTATCAAACTAAAAGATTTCAACTACTAAGTCTTATTACAATAAATGATCGGTACAGACAGATAAGAGCGAATGCTTCATATCTGTACTGTTATCTACTACATTAAAGGAATTACAATCCCCATCGATCTCACGTGATGGTTCAGACTCATAACATTTAAGATCTTCTTTAATTACAATATTTTCAAGATATTTTCATGACATGCCATATTTAGATTTAAAATCACTTCAAAATGTGCGCTAGGGCACTGATTTGTCCTCCACCTACGGTTTGATGACGATGCTCCTGCATCATACTCCTCTGGAAAAAAATTCATGGAATCATGTCCATGATCTCCTGCACTGACTTTCCATGCTTATGAATATCTGCTTCATTTACCCAACTGCATCTTATGTTGGGTGTCCTTTCCACTTTAACAAATACTCAAAATAAGTCTTCCTCTTGGTTCTTTTACCAATCCTCCGATCTATGATCTCCTCCATCTGCAAATTTTCTACTATAGGCATCTGATTCTCCCATTGGATCTCTTTCTGATATTCTTATCCTCTTGTGTCATCTTCCCTGTAAGGGAACATGTCTGAAATGTTGAATATGGGCGATATACCCACATCCTCTGGTAGCTCTACCTCATAAGCATTTGCATCAAATTTCCTTAGGATCTTGCACAGTCTTATCTTCTTCAATTTTGATTTGTTATATGTTCTCCTTGGGAACCTTTATTTCCTTATATGTTCTAGAACTTGATCTCCCACTTCAAAATGAAGTTCTCTCATATGTTGATCAACTCTGCATTTATATTCTTTGTTGTTGTTCTCCAACTACTCTTTGATCTAATTATGAAGCTTTTGAATTTATGCAGCGAAGTCTTCTGCTCGAGCGCTTCTAAATTCATTCTGCTCCAAATCTCTCAACTTAGATACTCCTCTTGGCTTCATCCCATATACTATCTAGAATGGACTCCTCCATGTACTATTGTTTGGTGAGTCATTATATGAAAACTCTGCTTGTGACTGAATCTGATCCCACTGGCTATGATGTTCAGTGACCAAACTCCTCAACAAATTTCCTAAACTCTGATTTACCACCTCAGTATTTCCATATGTTTGAGGGTGATATGTTGAACTAAAGGACAGTTTTGTCCCCAGTTTCTTCCACAATTTCATCCAGAAATGACCAACAAATTTAGTGTCTTTATTTGAGACAATACTCTTGGCCAACCCGTGAAGTCTCAAAACTTCCTTGAAAAACAAATTTGCAATGTGTGTTGCATCATTAGTTTTCTGGCATGGGATAAAGTGTGCCATCTTTGAGAATCTATCAACTACAACAAATATGGAATCGCTTCCCCTTTGTGTTCTTGGCAATCCCAACATGAAATCCATGCTTATTGCATCCCAAGGCCTATCTGGAATAGGCAATGGTTGATACAACCCAGTGTTTTGTCGTTTTCCTTTTGCATACTGGCAAATATTACATTTGTTTACAAATTTCTTCACTTTTGTCCTCATAGCGGGCCAATAGTGTGAGCTATTCAATTGTGAAAATGTATTGTCATGGCCAAAATGTCCTGCTAGACCTCCACCATGTTTTTCCTTCAATAGATTATCTCTCATCGAGCACTTTGGTATGCATAATTGGCTACCTTTAAAACACAATCCACCTTGAATCAGATACTTTTTCCATTGACTTCTATCTCTAAGCACAGGATTTGCACATGCTTCATATGCCTCTTTAAAATTTGGATCATCACAATACATCTCTTTAAGGTGTTCGAACCCTAAGGTTTTCACTCGAAATTCCTACAGAATCAAACATCTCCTGCTCAATGCATCAACAAATTTGTTAGCATTACCAGAAATATGTTTAATGACAAAAGTGAAATTTTGCATAAACTCTATCCACTTAGCATGTCTTTGATTTAACTTCTCATGTCTAGTTATGAATTGTAAAGAATGATTATCGTTGTACAAAACAAATTCTTTTGGAACAAGGTAGTGCCTCCATTTCTTTAAGGCTTGAATTACTGCATAAAATTCTTTATCATATGTGGAGTACTTCCTCTTGGTGTCATTCAACTTCTCACTAAAATATGCAACAGGCCTATTGTCTTGGCTCGAGACTGCCCCAATTGCTACTCCACTAGCATCACATCATACTTGAAATGTCTTCCCGAAATCTGGCAAAACCAGAATCAGTTGTTTTGTTATCTTCTCCTTTAATATCCTAAAACTTTTCTCAGCTTCTTCTATCCACTTAAAATACTTGTGTCTCTTCTTCACCGTATCCAATATTGGTGTACAAATGCCACTAAAATTTCTAATGAACTTTCGATAGAAACTTGCTAATCAATGGAAGCTTCTCACCTCGAATATGCTCTTGGAGATGGCCATTCTCTGATTTCTCTCACCTTCTCTGGGTCCATCTTCAATTCATTTGAAGAGATTACAAAACCCAATTAAATGAGTTATGTCTTCATAAAAGAGGATTTCTTCAAATTATCAACAGCTTCTCTCACTGCAATTTTCTTATTACTAATGTTAAGTGCCTCAAATGCTCTTCTTCAGTTTTACAAAAGACTAATATATCATCCAAATACACGATCACAAACTTACCAATAAAATATTTTAATACCTCATTCATTAACCTCATAAAAGTACTTGGGGCGTTTGTCAAGCCAAAGGGAATAACAAGACACACATACAACCCTTCGTTTGTTTTGAAGGTTGTTTTCCATTCATCACCTTCTCTCATCCTTATTTGGTGATATCCACTTTTTAGGTCTATTTTTGAAAAATAACTTGCTCCACTCAAAAAATTCATTAAGTCATCCATCATGGGCAAAGGAATTTTGTACCTGATGGTGATTTTGTTTATGGATCTTGAGTCTGTACACATTCTCCATCCTCCATACTTTTTCAGACTCAACACAGTTGGTACTGCGTATGGACTCAAGGTTTCTTTGACTAAACCCTTGACCATCAAATCCTGGACTTGTTTCTTTACCTCCTCATTCTCTATAGGTGTCAACCTATACGTTGCTTTGTTTGACAGACTCGCTTCTGGTATGAGATCAATGTGATGGCTGATACTCTTGATGGGTGGAAATGAGCAAGTTAACTCATCCACTACTATGTCAATAAAAATTTCTAACAACTCCTGAATTTCTTCAGGCAGGTCATCCATAGAAGTACTTGTAAGGATGACTTTGGGCTTCCTCACATTAGCAAATTGCATCTCATGTTCCTTCTTGAGTTCACTTAGGAGTTCCTTCCCACTCATGAGAAGTATATTTGTGTTAGTTTCTCCTTTCACCTTCTTATCCTCTATTGGTAGTAGCATGTGTGTCCTACCATTTTTCTCCAAGGTATAAGTATTTTTTCTCCCATCATGAATGACATTTCTGTTAAACTTCCATGGTCTCCCCAACAAAACATGACATACATCCATGGGAATCACATCACACAAAATCTCATCTTTATATCCCCCTATCTTAAATTCAACTTGGCATTGTTTAGTTACCATTACCTGGTGTCCTTTCTGCAACCATGAGACTCTATACGGATTCAGATGTGCATTTGTCTCTAGCTCCAATTTCTCCACCATGTATGTGGATACCAAGTTATCAGTGCTCCCACTATCAATTATCACCTTGCATGCCTTGTCTTTAGTCTTGCAAGCAATCCTAAACAATTTGTTCCTCTGCACTGGTTTTTCCACTTCTGGCTCTGGCTTCAAGAGAACCTTCCTCGTCATCAAGCATCTCCCATATTCTGCGCCTTCTACCTCAACATTTTGCTTCTACGCTTCCAAAATGTGAGCTTCACCTCCTCCTTCTTTATTTCTCTCGGGGAATTCCCAAGACATGTGTCATGTTTTTCCATGGGCATAACACTTCACCTCTCCTCCTCTTCCTCTTCCTCGAGGAAAAGCATTTCTACCACCATAGTGTCTCCCTTGGGAACTTCCTCCTCTTTCTGAGTGACTGTGAGGTTTTCCAGTCTCAACCTTGGGATTTTGTGCCTTGTCATGGGAAATTCCCTTACCTCTGTTTAGACTTCTCCCTCTGCTTCGTTGGCTTTATTTCTTGGCCAACTTCTCCTCTTCCTTTAGCGCAATCTGATAAGTATCCACCATTGTCCTCACTGTCATCATGTTAATTTCATCTTGGATTTCATATCTCAGGACATTAATATACCGGAAACCTTTTCATCATATTTGTCTCTCTATCTAGCCTTGATTCTCAACTTATAAAACTCCTCTGTGTACTCTTTTACTAACAATCCTTTATGTCTCGGGTTCTATAACTTCCTAAACAAATTTATCTGATAGTCTTGGGGTATGAATTGAGCTTTCATCTTGCCTACCATTCTATCCCAGTTCTTGATCTTTTTCTTGCCTTTACATCTTTTATCAGCCTGTAGTTCATCCCACCATAGTGTTGCATGTCCCTTCACTCTGGTGACAACATGTTTCATCTCCTTCTCCCCATCGACGTCTTCATAGTCGAAGTACTTTTCCATTGCTCTTATCCAATCCAACAATTCTTCTACATATAAGTTACCTTTGTACATTGGGATTTCTATTTTTGCTCTAGCTCCCAATTTGACAACAACTTTTAGCAAGTGTTCTTTTGCAGCATCTTCTCCTGCAGCTTCTTCAACTTCTCTTTCTTCGCTCTCTACATCACTGATGTCTCCAGCATCATGTGCTCTTCTTTGTGTTGTCTCCATAGCATATAATCTTGCGTGAAGTTGTCTCATCTCCCTTTCCATAGCTGGGTTTGCTACAGGTCGCTCTGCACATCTTCTAGGTGACATGGTTCTAAGCTTTTCCTTCACACAGAGTTTATGTTACAGTGTTGATACCACTTTATGATATTAGACTACCTCTTTATTTTACATAGCACAATTCGAGGCTCTGATACCACTTGATGCATCCCCCCTTCTCTCCTCGGGGTCGCACGACCTCCAGATCAAGGATCTTCAATACTTTGAACTGAATCGGCTCTTCGAGCCTCTGCTAGACCCTGAAATCAATTCACACAGGCCCCCTTTGGTTACCCATGCAGGCTTGTTTTACTCGCACGCCTTTTCTCTAGCGCTTCTGGTAACTCAAATGACAAGCGCTAGCTCCTTTGCTAGCCCCTCTTAATTATGACCACGGGCTATAACCTCCAGCTCACCCCCTTCACGACTTCGAGCTTTGACGATTTTGAGTGCAGCTGACTCCTTTTTCCCCGAACTCCGGACTGACGAAATCACCCGGACAAGATCTACGGGTCACGCTTCTCTTACAGCCAACGACTGTAATTCACTTTGAGAATTCGGCTTCGGGAGTTTCGAGCGTTCCAAACACCCTTTATCCCCGAAGTGATTCATACCTGGAGCTACGGATCGAGTGCCACGTGCTCACCTTGATCAATGGTCAAGATTCATCCCTTGTTCCCACTTCAGATGACTTCCAGTCAACGCTCCTCTTTCTCCCAGAGTGTTAATCCTCCGGAGTGACAGATCTTCCGCCATGCATTCTTTTCCAACGAATGGCTCAGATGAACTACGACACTCTGAACTTCGGGATTTCTTGTGCCTTCACACTTCACTTCTTCTGGAGTGACTATTCTCCGGAGTGATATATATGACGTCACGTGTTCCAACAACAAACGGATAGGATGGTTCCTTACCTTTTGGAGCTTCGGATGACTTTTAGTCAATGGCTCTGCTTCCTCCTCTATTTTCCCGAGTCCACGATTTGACGACGCGTTCCCTTCTCAGATCGACGACCACCATAGACTTCGCTACTTCGGTCTTCAGAATTTTTGCAAACTCTACACTTACATTTATCCAAAGTTCCCTTCTTCCGAAACACATGGATCTTCACCACGTGTTCCTCTAGATCCAATGGTCCAGATCTTCTTCGACCTTTGTGACTTCGTAAAAATTTCTCTTTTCTCCACACAAATCTTCCGAAGTTTTATTTCCTAGACTCTCTGATCTGCTGCCACGTATCCTCCTCAATACCAATGACTAGAATTTACTTCGCCTCTTCGGGACTTCGACGATCCCACTCCTTAAACACTTCCAAACCTCCGAATAGACGGAGTGTCAGAGGACTTTAATCCTATCCTCCACGCAACTTCCCCAGATCTCACGATCTGGAAAGATCCTGATTCCTCCAAATGGATCTTGCTCGTTGATTGGGAAATTTTCAGTGGGCTCCTCCCTACTGAAGAACTTTCGTCCACTATCTCTTGTGAGCTTGTTCCTCCTCGAACACTTCAACCTCTAAGAACGACTTCTTCGACACTTAGCCAAATGTCGACCCTACGCACACCTTGCAACATAATTCTTTCACTTAATCCTTGTGTGGGCGACTGTGCACTCCTTGCAATAGTTCTTACATGACTCAGTTGTTCCTCCTGAACAATATGACATTAAGTGTGTTTCTTCCTACGCACACTTTCAAGTTATCTCTCCTGAGCTTCTAATTCAAAATAGACTCTGTCAACACACCCCTTGCGGACACTATGCACTCCTTGCATACAAAGATTCACATTATCTCTCATGAGCTTCTAAGTCAAAATAGACTCTGTCAATGCACCCCTTGAGGAAACTATGCACTCCTTGCATACAAAGCTTCACGTTATCTCTCCTGAGCTTCTGAGTCAAAATAGACTATGTCAACACACACCTTGTAGACACTATGCACTCCTTGCACATTCTTGTAGAAGAGAAATAGTTGAAACTTATCTAATCCTCAAAAATTCATACATTCAACCATGTAATGCATTCATAACATAAGAACAAGTAATAACAGAGAATTGCAATTAAACATAAAGCCTACCATTCATTCAGATAGACACAGTAACAACAACACCAAACATTTGGATCAACGCTTCTCTGTTATATTCATTCAAGTGATATGTACATGGGCTCATACAGTACTCTTCAGCGGTCTCAACAACAACTACAATAACTTTCAGCACTCTCTGACCATCAACAACCTCATTTGGGCATACCATACATTTATTTATACAAAAGAGCTCATAGAGCTTTTCCCTCCGACTACCTTAGTGCTATCCTATCAAATTAAAAGCTTTCAACTACTAAGGCTTATTACAATAAATGATCGGTACAAACAGATAAGAGTGAATGCTTCATATCTGTACTGCTATCTACTACATTAAAGAAATTACAATCCCCATCGATCTCACACGATGGTTCAGCCTCGTAACATTTAAGATCTTCTTTAATTACAATATTTTCATGACATGCCATATTTAAATTTAAAATCACTTCAAAATGTGCGCTAGGGCGGTGAGTTGTCCTCCACCTGTGCTTTGATGACGATGCTCTTGCATCAATTTTTTATTTTTTTTTTATTTTTATTTTTTTTTATGTCTGGAGGAATCAGCAACTAGTTGGGCACGTGGCCGTGTTATCCAACCGCTACCACTATAACCTCCAGGTGTGCCCACGATGCCCCTTGCGCGGCACACAAGGTAAGTCAGGGGGAATTGAACTCAAAACCTCATGGAACTTCATTTTCACAGCACTTGCCAATTGAGCTACCCCCCCCCGGGGGATATTGTTGTTTTTATTTTACTGTTGCTTTTATTTTATTAATTTCTTTTCTTTTCAGAAATAAATTATGGATCAGTTTTGCCACAATGATACTATTGTGTAAGTATTGTTAATCAATAACAATAAGGTTACATAGTAGTTATGATGTCCCCCTTTTAGACATCATTGAAATTGCTTTCTACTTCCAGTACTGTTGTTAGATAGATAATTGAATTTTCATCCCTACTTTTTGTCTTCCCTTTCTTCCCTCCACCCAGATTCAAAAGAGTACACCAGAAAATTTTCTCCTTTAAAGCAATAAATGCTTTCACTGTGACTGATTGAATATTATGCATACAGAAATAAGCCCCTCATACGTAAAACTTTCCATGAGTTATTCCCAAAGTCCCCGGTCATTTTCTCCCTTAAACCGCCCACTTCCCCCTATTGCATAATCATTTTGGTAAACATCTTCTTTGATCTACGATTCACCTGGTATGCAAAACTAGACATTCTGAGTTCTTAATCTGTTGGAAACAGATTTCCCTCTGGAGTCGCCAGTTTGTTGACGCTTAAAAACGCAATGATGAATACTATGCTCGCAAATGATTGCCAAGCTTTATTATATATCTATATTAATAATGAACTCGTAAGTGGGGGGCCCTTGTTGGATTTATGGCACTATGGTGGATATGTTGCGCTTATATTTTGTTTGCTTATGTGATGGTACCCACGCAGTCTTCTACAGTTCATTGTTTCAAATCATGGTTTAAAATGGTGTGGTAACGTGTGATGCTTGGTTGATTAAAACATGGCACTAGATGGCTTTGATGACCTCTCGCGAAATATGTTAAGGCTGCCCTGTGGATGAAAGAATTATTATCATTTTTGGCTTTGATATTGCATTGAACATGGCATTAAATGGTTTAAATGATCTTGATAAAGAAAAATAATGGAGATCTTTTGAATAAAAGAACTATATTCAAGTTCTAATGTTGTGCATTATTATGACAAAGGATGGGTTCTCTTGACCCTTGCTACTATGCACCTTGTTTGAATTTCATATGTGGTTGTATATTGGCTTATGTTCCTAGCACGTGGTTATTTTAAAGAAGTTGGACATTACAAAGGGGTGGCGCACTTTGCAAATGTGATATGGAAATGGACATTTGGTTGATTAATGTGGAGTGCTATGGTGAATTGGCTTTGATTGTACTTTCAATTGAATGATGTTGGAAGGGAAAAGCGACATAAATTTATTGCACGTCACTCAAACTCCCCTCGATCCTGTCACCCTAGTCATTCTTGCATTTTGGTTTTGGCTCTAGTAGTTGTTGTCGCTCTGCATTGTTTGGTCATGAAGGAGGTATACAATCTAGTTTTCTTCCTCGTGTAGGCTTTTCCAGGTATGGGTTTCTTACTCTTCCATCCATGATGGTTACTCTGCCCTTTGAATCAACTTTTAGCTTTGGATTGCTCGTGGTCTGTGTGATTCTTGAGTTGTTATGATATATTTGAATTGTGTATTGGTGTTTATGTCTGTGGTTTCTTATGGTGATTATTATGGACTGTTGGCACTTAAAAAAAAAGAAATGGTTATGCTATCCTTACTGTGCATAATCTTTGCATGGGTTTATTGGATAAAAACGACAGTGAAGCCTACTCAATCATGGTTTGGGTTTTGGGTCTAGCATCTCTGTTGAAATTGAGTATCATGGATTATAAAAGCTTTGAGCTTTGGGTGTATCCTACTTATGGATTTTCATAACAGGATTTTGTGTTTAAGTTGCCCACTCCATGTTCATATCTGTGGCTAGTATTTTTCAACCCTGTAGGTTGCAATGTGAACTGATGAAAGATTAAAATATTTGTGCCTTGTCTTGGAAAAAATATGAGTTGTTAGCTACCTTGTGTTGCCCTCACTGACACAGTTGCCTAGAGAACATTGCACAGTATGACTTTAACATCACCCAGAAGGTTATAGAAGCACTATGGATGATTTCTGGTTGGGCACGGGTTTGTGCTTAGTCGCTCATTTTACAATATTGATTAAAGAGATTGGCTCTTTTTTGTTTTCCTATTGGAATTGACAGTCTGGCAATATGGTAAACCTCACAGCTGAGAGTATTGTTACATGTTATGGTTATGTGGTAAATTGTGAAAGGCATGAGCTATCTACATTATTTGAAGTCTTAACCCTCTGGTCAAACCACATGTTCTTACCTTCCACTTGTTGTTTTAAACCCTAAATATGATATTGATATTGTTTTACTCTAGTCGATAGTTGATGGAGCATTGTCCATGCTTGGTTGCTTGGGCACAATTTTGGCTTCGTCCCTCATTTGGAAATTATGGAATAAGTCTATACACACTGATTTGTTTGAAGCTTGGGCTTAGAATATTGAATGTTATTTGGTTCAATTGTTATGTTGGCTATATAAAGGGGTCACCTGTGTGTGAATTGTTTGAGGCCCATAACATCCAGTTGATTGTTTTGGACAATGTTTAAATAATTGATGGATATGAATGCTTATAAATACTGTGCATGTTCATGTTGGTTTAAAGATTAAATATTTAGTTAATGGTTGTGGCTCAAAGGGTTATTGTGGTTTCTCATATCGATTGCAATGCTTTTCGTAATGACTGTCATGTAATGATTATATGATTACAAAGGTTGTTGTAATTAAATAGTTATGGGCAAATAGATTATTGTTTCGAAGCCAACAAGAAAAATTGTTAAAGGAAGTAACAGTTTAAATTGTGATTTTGAAAAGCAAATATTGTTGAACTTTGAAGATCGAAATGGAGATATGTTTGATTGCATGTTTTGATTTATTTTCATTTGAACAGTCTCCATATTATTTTCATGCCATTCTGCCACTTTTCGTTCATTACATTCCCCTCATAATCCCAATTTCATTTATGGAATCCATGTTCTTTGAAATAAATTAAAAATGAAGTATGTGTAAAAGAGACAAAGAATAACACAACAAGGATTGGTGACTGATATTTTGGTATTTTATTACACAGTTAAATTGTTTAATTAATTGTTGAACAGTATTTGTGTATTAATCCCCTATCATTATACCACTTTTCACTAATTACTCTCCCTCCATATATCCCATGAACCCTATCACCCCCTGTTCACTTGGCGATTATTAAATGGTTTATTATGGATGGATTTGCATGTATCTCGTGTCAATTTCCGAGCCAATTTTTTATTCATGTAAGTAGAGTGTCATGTATGGTTTATTAAGAGCTTAGTTACCGATGAACTATTGCTATAGGATGAGTTTCTTCAGTAGGGAAATCCATGGAAGAAATAACAGAGGCAGGGGAAATTGGAACCAAGGGCCTGGAAGGCTTAGATTTTCCATCCTTTTTTATGTTGATCCCCAAGAATTGAAGTAGTTGTTCCAAGATGGGTTCTATAATTGGATTGGTCATGGAATAGTATACCCTTGACCAGGAAGACCACCTTTATAGCCTCAGAACATCCTTGGCATTCTCGTTCCTCCACATGTTTCCTTTGAACCAGAAGTCCCTGCAAATGATGGATGGCAAGAGATTATCAACCCAGTTGTCTCTCACCAGCGTGGCTGGCCCAACATGTCATTGACTCTCCCACCACCTGTCAATCCTAATGTCCAGATTGTCCGTGTTGATTCACCTATTCATTCTGCACATGCTAGTAAAAGACTAAAAATTGATATTCCCCAACCTACGCAAGATAAAGGAAAAGCAATTGCCTCCCCTTCTTCTCCATCAGATGATTCCTCAAAATTTGTTTCTTCTTGCATGCATTTGAAGGATGATTGTTCACATGTGATCAGTGAAATAAAACCTCAAGGTTCTAATCAACCACGGGCTACTTACAGGAAATCAAAGGGGGACAATAGTGAAAAAAGAAAAATTGCCTCCCAGAGTGGCAAGTATGGCTTTTAGATTATGTTTTTTATGATTTGATTTGATGAAGACAGTGTTAATGGTTTTCAAAAAGTTTGGACAACAAGATTTGTTTTGGATAATGTGGATTATGTGGATATTTATATATTTTTGGATATGATTTAAATTATTTTTGATATTTAAATATTCAGTTTGGAAGGCATCTAAGGGAGCTACAAGGGTGGCATGTTTTAAAATGATTATCCTTTTGTGTTATATTTTATGATTTGAAAAGAAGAAATGACGGGAGTCACAAGGGGTCCCACCTACCTAGTTATTATTAATTAAAGACCCTTAACTATATTATTATTATTTATTTCTCCTAAAATAAATTAGTTAAGTCAAACTAACTTAACTAAAGAAAGTAGTTGAACTACTTCAACTTATTTGGAAAGAATAAAAGCTAAATGAGAAGAAGAAACAAGGGGAGAATAGAAGGAGAAAGTAGGACTAAGGTTTTCTCTTTTGGTTTCCTAAGATAGTTTAAATTTTCATTCATTTTTGAGTTTATTCAAAGCCTAATTGTCTTTGTGACAGTAGGGTCTTATTGTAGACAGCAAGGTTCAAGACTGAACCAAACTTTTCAGACGCTTGTTTTAGAGGTGTTGATCCATCATTGATAGTCTATGTATTCATGTATGTTTGTGAATTAAGTTTCATGGTTGATAAAGAATATCTTGCATAGTCAAATTGGCAACAATTTGTGGCAAGTTGATCCAAATTATAAATTTCAGTTTTGCTTGATTGTCAGAGTCTTTTTGTATGGTGTTCATCGGGGATCTCTAAATCACACTTTGGTCCATGCCCTTACAGGGGTTTTGTAAAGAGAAATACACTTTTGATATCTCAGAATGAAATAAATCAGATTGTTATTTTGTCTTATATATGTGTAATTATAACTTGGTTACTTTTCGCTTTTTGATCTCCATGTTTACTTTCTATAATCTTTGTATATTTCATAAACTTATATAAACTTTGTTTTATATTGCAAAATTCTTTTCATTAATAAATTAGCCTCGATCCTAGTAATTAATACTTACGGATTGGGAGAATATTTTTGAGGCTATAAAACCCAGGGTGACAATCCCAACTATCTTGTCCTAGCCAGGCAATATTTGAAAATGATTGAGTAAGGTAATTCATACCTTTTCCTAAACACACTTCATCTTCATTAGGCGGGAGAATGGATACCGATTTCTTATTTGGGTCTTCATTATCAACATCGTCTTCTTTATAGAGATGTCCTTCAAAGGAAATTTCCCTCAAATGCTCAATTAGATCTAAAGGAAACATCCTTTCTTGAAAATCATCCTCAAGGTTTTGAACCATTTCTTCAAATTGTTGGGACTTCAGTCCACAATATGTGAGGAATTCTCATATGAGGATGGTTAAATCCTTTGAGATACAAGAATGTTTGATCAAATTCCTATTTTTATTATCCATGGATGTCAGGAACAATTGTATTGATTCATCACCCTGGGTTATCTGATACCAATAAATATATTCAGTAAACTCAACATGTGTAACGTCTGAACACGGGTTACCATCAAACTTTGGGATATCATTCCACCTTTTCAACATGTTTTCATCATATAACTCCATGGTTTAGAATATGGAAAGGGTAATCAGGGAAAGGTGGGTTCTTAGGTTGTGGAGTCACCAGATGAACCTAGAAGGTTCATAAAAGAAAAAGGGGGGAGAGAACTTCCCTCAGGTGGAGTCACCGAGCAAACTAGGGAAAGGCCTTGGGATAGCTTGACAAAGTGTCATTAAGGTTCGAAAGAGGATTCAAAACTCTCCCCGAGAATGACGCCAAAATGTTATTGCACAAGTTGTAGGTTGGGAAAATCCCGACCCAAACCACAATACGATGACAACTAAGAGAACACATATCCAGTGTCACCTTATATAGGTATTCATGTCACTTTATAGGTGAAGTGATCACCTCAAGGGGGGGATTCTGGGTGAGCCTAGGGGGAAATGAGACGAAAGGTGAGATGATGGAATGGATTTCACTATAGGTCAAGTTTTTATATGGAAGAAGACTTGGGAAAGAGTTTCAGGAGTGGTTTAATGTTTCCAAGTCCTTGGGTACTTGCTAAAAGTATTTATACATGCCTGAGATACAAGAAACGCCAATTGCACGAGCTATATGTTAGGTGGACAAGCAAGTTAAGCTTGTTGTCCCTAATTGAAACAATCAACAAAAATATATATCCACGAATAAATGATTATTATAGCTGCTAAAATAAGTGCCAAAAGTAAAGATAATGATACAAGAGCTAAGTTAGATATGACTAGTACAACTCAAGACTGAAAGAGAAAGAGTTTAGCACAAATGTAAGGTTGTTATAAACAAGTGTTGGAGAGATACTTTATCAGCCTTATGGCTGTAGAAAAAAATTTGTTACAACAAGAAAATATTCCACCAAAACTTGCAAATAATCCACCCAAAAAGTGTGTTGGAACTAGTAGACCATAGGGGCGAATTACTATCAACTTTTGACAGTTGGAAAGAGAGTTATTTAGAAAGTTGTTTAGGGTTTTTTGTATCCCTAATGGTTTTAGATTAAATTTATAGCAACAACAAGAACTACTTGGAGAAAAAAGATGTCTTTGTGGCCTTAGCAAGCTTAGAACACAAAGAACAAATTCCAACTTGGACAATCTCAATATCTCAACTTTTCACGATTACCAATGCAACAATTTAATTCTCCAATGCATGAAGATTAGTGTCTTTCTATTGTGTAAATGGAGTATCTTGTGTCTTTCTATTGTGTAAATGGAGTCTCTTTATTAAACAAGTTGTATGAGTTACTTTTTTGGGGTTGTATGCCCTTTTACTACCCAAGGGAAATCCTAACCAACAACGAAAACCTGGGAGGGTGTAAACTCTTTTACTCCACCTAGTATCCTTTGCACAAAAAATTATTTCAAACAATTACAATGGACTTATATGGGGTTGCATGCCCTTATACTCCCAAATAAATCATCACATTAACCTTACAACCAAGAAAAGAGAGCAATAAACATGCAATCCTCACCTAGTTGAAGCATTAACAAGATGAAACCCTAGTTCACCCAGAACATTCCACCATAAAGCAAGAAAAAAATCTCCAAGAGAGCTAGCGCATCATCCATCCATCCAATAGCAAAGATAAACCATCATAACATAATGTAACCAAGAGAGATAAAGAGATTTTCCCAAGTAGGGCGCAAATTTCAGCCAAAGTAGTCTTCTCACAATGGGAGAGATATGTCAAAATGAAATACAAATGATCTCTATTTATACAAAATGTTCTAAAACATGTTTGTCCACAAAACTTAGGGTAAAACACAAGATAAGGGGTCAACAACCGTTATCTTACCCCTTTATAAAAGTAATATTATTTAATTCCTATTTTGCACATAAGAGAAACCTTATAAACATGACGTCATCCTTCTTTTGGACAATGTTTGGCACTTTTGGTCAAGTCATTGAGTTGGAGAAGGGAAATCTAGGCCTCCAAAGTCCAATAGTCTTCAAACCAATCCTTTCTTCCACAATCGATGGGCCTCTTCCTTCAAAATGTGCCAAGTGTCTCCAATCACCACCAAACCCTATCCCTAGGGTGACGTCAAGCCCTTAAAGGGTGACATTTTGGCCCATTCAAGCAATTCGTTTGGAATGTACGGGTTGGGAAAGATCCTTCAAGGTGTCCTTTAGGCCTCCAAAGTCATGTCATCGTCATCCAGAGTGTGGGCCCTTGGCATCTAACATGTGGGCTTCAAGCCCCATGGAAGCCCAAGCTAGGTTTGTTCTTCCAATACTGTCCACCAACTGGGTCTTCCAAAGACAAATGGATACACCCTCCAAGGGTCTCAAGTCAAATGCATCATGATGAGTAAATTAAAGCAATAAAAGAGCCATCTAAGCAAGCACATCCAAACTAACTCATCAAAATAAACAAATGCTCAAAGACCCTATGCAATTTTCCAAGTTTAGGTATGTGAGGGTTGACAAAGTGACCTATTGGGTAAATTGTAACTCAAGTTTAGGAGTGTTTCCCAAGGGGACCTATTTGTAAGTCATGTGGATGAGGTGTCATGGATGGGGGGGATACTTTTGGGCATGGTGTTCATGACATACAAGGGGTTGTAGTGTCTCATCTATGGGTGCCTTTGTAGAGGGTGTGTTGCACCTTCGTTTTCAATGCAACCTTTTTCCAAGCCCATTTATTTCATTTTATTCTTTTAATATGTTTCCAGTTTGAAGCCAAGGTGGGGCTTCTACCTAAGCATGAAAAATTGTGCCCACCTTGACTCTACCCTGGTCACATTATGCTTCCTCAAGTTGAAAAGGTGTGTGGGGCTTCTACCTAATCATTAAAAACAATGCCCACACATGCTCCACGTTGGTTGGAATTTTGTATTAATTATTTTTCACGGGTCCCATCAGTTTCTTATGAGACATTTCATTGTCCTCGGGATCCTTGAGCGAGCATACAGAAAGTTAATGATTGGATTTTATCTTTTGCCAACTACAAGCCTGTGGGCCTTCAAGCCCTTCTTCCCATAAGATGAGGGACATGCCTTTCTTGGGTCAGTATACCCGAAAATCCCAAAAGGTAAGGAGATGAAGGGATGAAGTGTGGAAAGTGACAAGTATGGTAGGGAATGGCACAATGACTCATCAAAAGGACCTTCCAATAGCAAACATATCCCTAAGGGTGACCCACTTGCTAGGGCGCAATGTTAACCACCAAAGTGAAATGGGGCAAGGAGCATAATATCCAAGAAAATGTTACATAATAAAAAGAAGTAATAGATGCAACAAACTTGAATGCCTCAAATATAGAAATGACATTCACCATAGTACCCAACTTGTACCTCATGGAGCAAGACCTAATGTCTTCTGGAATCCAACTGATGTGGTGGATACTATTTTTATGAACCTGGAGTTGTGGTGGTGGGGTGGGTCTCTATTTGTGCAAGTGGAGGTATGAACCTCTATTGTGACCTTTGACAAGATTAGAATGTTCCGGAAGGAAGCAAAGAAATGAAGGAAACCCTAGACAAGATGTCGGCTCACAATAGATAATTAATATGAATTAATTAGTACCCTGAAAGAGAATTCGGACCCAGTAAGTCTGCCAGAATCACTATAAATACAGGGCGCCAGTCTCTCATTTGACACACTTCTCAGAATTGCAAAGAGCAGTTCTTGCGCACTGCAGTCCAACAGTTTTGTGCACAACTCCTAGGGAAGGTGCTGCGCTAGTTTTTGGGTGGGACTATCTGATCAGCTTGGTTACTTCTTGCTTGGTGCATTAGCCTCTCTTGGCTATTGGATTGCTACCAGGATTCTTTTCTCTGTCAAGTTCAAGGTTCTCGGAGGGTGGCTTCGGCCTATGGTTGGGTGACAAGGGTATTGTCAATGGTAAAACGAGCACAATCCTTCATATTCTAACAGGTTATGGGCCCACACCTCCTTCATTCAGTCTAAACGCTGGAAGGAAACATAGTCGTTAGGATATTGAGCTCGCTGAGGAACTACCGCTAGGGTTACTAGCAGACGCAGCTTCCAAGACACTGTCACTAGGGTTACTAGCAGGAGCAGTTGCAGAAACCCTAAATATCAGATCCGGCACCTTGTGATGGAGCATCTCACTCAAACAGAATATATTCAGATGCGCCCTAACTTAGTGCACCTTTTGGCTCTCTCAGAAGACAGAAATGATGAACTTGAAGTTTTGGATCAAGGCATGACCAATTACCAGTCAACCAAAGACATGAGTAAAACAATTAGTCTTCTTCACTACTCAGCACTCACTGGAATGATTGAAGATGACATGTGGATAATCGATAGCGGAGCTTCTAGGCACATGACGGGAGATCAAGCCAGAGTCTCAAATCTAAATGAGAAGAAGACCTCGTACAAGGTAGAGCTTCGAGACAAAACCACTTACCCCGTGGAAGGATTTGGACAAGCCTCCATCAAAATGAAAACAAGTAACTATGTTCACTTAAGTAATGTTTTATATGTACCTAGTTTAGAAAATAATCTTGTATTGATATCTTGCCTAGAAGACAAGGGAAACATAATATCTTTCATGGATGGAAAGGTGTTTTCATGGCATAAAGACTCCAGCATAGAGAATACTAGGGTTACTGGAAGTCGTGAAGGAAATCTGTATAGACTACTAGAACAAAATTAAGAAGCTCTTGTACACAACGAAGTCAACCCCAATGAGCTTTGGCACAGAAGGTATGCTCACATTAACTATCAAGCATTACCCTTTCTCAAAAGGATGGTTGAAGGAATACCAGAGTTGCAGTCTACACATGAAGGAATTTGCAAAGGATGTGCTCTTGGGAAGAATATCAAGAAACCATTCCCAAGCAACAACAACAGATCTAAGGAGATTCTAGATCTGATACACTCAGATGTTTGCAGTCTGATGCCAGTAAAATCTCTAGGAGGATCTTCTTACTACGTAATCTTCATAGATGACTATTCAAGAAAGACTTTGTTATATCTACTAAAGACAAAAGACGAAGTATTCAACAAGTTTCAAGAATTCAAAGCAGAGATAGAAAACCTCAAGAATAAGAAGATCAAGACGCTAAGAACAGATAATGGAGGAGAATACACATCAAAGGAATTTGTTGCAATCTGCAAATTGGCAGGGATTAGGAGGGAGTTGACTGTTCTTCATAATCCTCAACAAAATGGTGTAGTAGAAAGAAAGAACAGATCTATTGAAGAGACCATAAAAGCCTTACTAAATGATCAAGGTCTATCCATGTTCTTATGGGGAGAAGCAACAATGACAACAATATATGTGCAGAACAGAATCCCTCGTCGTATATTGAAGGACATGGCACCATAAAAAGCCTTCTCAGGTAAGAAACCTAACGTGGAAAGCCTAATAATATTTGGATGTCCTGTTTACTCTCACATTCCCAAGGATAAAAGGAATAAACTAGAACCCTCAGGAAAGAAGGGGATATTCGTGGGATACAGTGATTCATCCAAAGCTTATAGAATATATATTCCATAACAACACAAGATCGAAGTCAGCATAGATGTAACATTGAATGAAAGGATGGCTTTCAAGAAATCCATAGAAGAAACTATTGAAGAAGAAGAGATTGAAGAACCTAATGAAGAAAGCACAGAAAATGAAAATGACGAAAAGGAACAACCTGATCATCCTATGGAACCATGTGAAAACATTGATTCAAATATCGTACC
>ML787911.1:244435-262300 GCA_009831015.1 Picea engelmannii | reverse complement strand
TACTTCCATCAGAGCTATTATATCTCTTGTCACTTCCATGGGATGGAACTTACATCAGATGGATGTAAAGACAACTTTCCTCAATGGAGCAATTGAAGAAGAAGTATATATTGAACAACCCCAAGGATTTGAGGTACATTCCAAAGACACTCATGTTTTCATATTGAAGAAATCCCTTTATGGACTCAAGCAAGCACCAAGAGCTTTGTATGCCAGAATGGACAACTATTTAAATAGACTCGGTTTCTCCAAGAGTCATGCAAATCCAAACCTCTATTACAAAGTCGTGGACAATGCACCTGTAATTCTACTACTATATGTTGACGATCTATTCATAACAAGTGAAGAGTCTCTCATCATCCAGTGCAAGAAGGAACTAGCTTCGGAATTTGATATGAAAGATCTAGGTCTCATGCATTACTACTTGGGACTAGAAGTATGGAAGAAGCATGGTGAAGTATTCCTTGGACAAGGAAAGTACGCAATAAATATCCTTCGGAAGTTTGGAATGATGGATTGTAAGTCCATGGACACTCCGATGAATACGGATATAAGAAAAGTAAAGGATCCAGATTCTGATCCAGTAGATCCATCTCTATATCGACAACTAATTGGGTCATTGATGTATTTGGTAAATACTCGACCAAACATTTGTTTTGCCATGAATACACTAAGCCAATTCCAGGTGGAATCGAGACTTGAGCATTGGATAGTTGCAAAGCATGTATTAAGATATATTCGTGGAACAATAAACTATGGTTTGAGATATACCGCATCCTGCGATATACAACTTCATGGATTCACAGACTCAGATTGGGCAGGAAGTGCAGAAGACAGAAAGAGCACTTCAGGCATGTGTTTAAGCTTGGGCTCCGCTATGATATCTTGGGGCAGCAGGAAACAGAAGTCTGCCGCACTCAGCACAACAAAAGCAGAGTATATCGCAGCATGTGAAGCATGCACAGAAGCAATATGGCTAAGGAAGTTAATCTCCAATTTATTTGGTCAGATTCCAGAATCGCCATAAGATATTGTGATAATCAGAGTCGTATAATATTATCAGAACATCCCATGTTTCATGAGAGGTCGAAACACATTGAGATCAAATACTATTTCATTTGAAATAAATTCCAGGAAGGAGAGGTAAAGCTCGAGTATATCCCCACAGATGAGCAGACAATAGACATCTTGACAAAGCCTCTATCTAGAATAAAGTCTGCATATTTTCGAGAGAAGATGGGGATCGTGGAGATAACTCCCTTAGCTGAAAGGGAATAAATGACTCTACAGGTTGGGAGGGAGCACTAAAAATATTATTGAAGACATTGATTTTTGAGATTGAAAAATAGTCCAGCTCGGGCAAATTCTTTCATGTTCGAAAAGTGGACTGAGATTTCTGACGAACAACAATTTTCCATTGTGGTTAACATGGGAAATTGGTCCAAATTGTTGATGTATCATAGACAGTGACTTCCCATTGTGGTTAACATGGGGATTGGTCTAGGGAAGTCTCTCTTCTTGAGGGTTACTCAAGAAGACTGGCCCGCCTCACCGGACAACGATTTCTCATTGTGGTTAACTTGAGGAATGGTTTGTTTTGAAGGTTGATATAGGATAGTCTTTTCGTCTTGTGGTTAACAGAGGAAATGGTCCGGACAGTCATTCCTTAGGGTTTATACATTCTCTCCAGGGTGCACTTTGATTAGTGTAGGAGGAATGGCCTAGGGTGGGGAATGGTCCAGGCTCAACAATCAGGGACAGACATTCCTTAGGGTTTATACATTATCTCTAGGGTGCACTTTGATTAGTGTAGGAAGAATGGACCAGGGTGAGGAATGGTCCAGGTTCAGAAGACAAGACATTTATTCTTCCTTGCTTGAGAAGAATAGTCCAGATATCTCATTGTTCTACTCTAAGGGCAGATATTCTTTCATATCTCACAGACGTGAGTTAAATATTGGCCTAGATGATTCAGTTTATTTTTAACAATATTTTCTTTTGTGCACAATGACTCATCAAAAGGACCTCCCAATAGAAAACCTATCCCTAAGGGTGACCCACTTACTAGGGCACAATGTTAACCACCAAAGTGAAATGGGGCAAGGAGCATAATATCCAAGCAAATGTTACATAATAAAAAATAGTAATAGATGCAACAAACTTGAATGCCGCAAATATAGAAATGGCATTCACCATAATACCCAACTTGTACCTCATGGAGAAAGACCCAATGTCTTCTGGAATCCCACTGATGTGGTGGATACTGTTGTGATGAACCTGGAGTTGTGGTGGTGGGGTGGGTCTATGTTTGTACAAGTGGACATTGTTGGTCAGGTTGTCTCTTGGTACTCCATGTCTGCAACCTGAGGACCTCAAGACGTCAACTCTTTAGTTATCCCTAGGAGTTGGGGATAACATGGGACATCCAAAGAGAGGAGGTGTATCTAGCTTGTGATAGGGTGATCCTAGAGGTGAGGCGAACATACTTAGAGTGGGCACACTCTTGTGTATAGAGGGCACACTTATTGGTGTGGGTTGCAAGCCAAACAGTAAGGCCAAGTGTGAAGCAAGGGGCACACCATAGTATTGGGTACTTTCTCCGAGGCAAGGGGTGCAAGTCTACATCAAATCAAGGCAAGGGATAAAGCAAGGAAAATCTAGAGGAAGAGGCACACGAAGGCAAAGGGTGCACACTTCTAAGGCTAGTAGGCACAAAGAAATAAAGACTCCAAAGCATCTTGAGAGGAGTTTCTATTGTACCAGGTTCTTTTGTTGTATTTCTTTGTTGTAGCTCTTGCTTTTAGATCTCCATATAAATATATTTATCTCTGTTACTGGTTTTCCCCATGGGGGTTTTTTGAGGGTCATGTTGACCAAAAACACATGTGTACATTTGTCATGTTTGCTTAGTATTTTCAGCTTGTAGTTGTTAAAGAGTCTAGAGGTGTGTTTGATGTTTAATGCATGTTAACTATGGCTAACTTGGACAACAAAACCTTCCATAATTAAACCTTATAACAAGTGGCATTAAAGTGCATCAAACCAAAGCTCGTGGGCAGATTTCAAAGTGGGTAAAGTTCATATCTGGTGGGTTGTTTTGGACAACGAGAAAACTGTCCTAAAATAGTGAGAAAAACAGTTTGAAAGTACCTAAACTTAGTGCCCAACAAGAGATCAAATGATAGATCTGATGGGCAGCCTATAGGACCTCAATTTTCTTCACCTTTGAATCTCCCACCACTATAAATGATTGAATGCAGAAATCAATGGCTATCCTCGAGCCTTGCAACAAAGCAGAGGCTTCTGGTTGGTTGTTAGATGAAATACCAAATTCCCATGCAATTTGTTTTTTAATTGTTCTCCTAGGGCTCATGATAACCATGATATATTGAATTAGAAGAAGTTGGTTGGATTGTTATCTTATTTGATATTAATATAGTTTAATAGTGACAATGTAATTAGACTTTTTGATAGAAGTTGTAATTAGTGATGCCACTTTGTTTTATAAATTTGTGTAAAAGATTAATGCTTATTTTAATATGAAATGATAAAATAGTTTAATAAAATTATCTTTTACTTCGAAAAAGAACGAATACAATAATTAAAATGTAAATATTTTTATTTTATCGTATTTATCCAATAGACTTAGTTATAATAATGTTCATGTGAATAGTTATGAATGCTTTTTGGAAATTATCTTTTATAAATATAATAATTCAAGCCCATCTTAATAAAATGCGTTATCTTTTTGAAAAGCCTAATAATTAGTGGCATATGTCATAATGCTTTATTAAATTTATGCATTAAGGTGTTAGGTTTATCATGACTTCAGAATTCCTCAAACATGAAGAAATCCTAAAATAAGAATAGCTTTCCTTCATAGTCATGGAATGACTAGAAAAATAAATGAATGGTATTAAGTAGATTCATTTAAGTCCCACAGAGGAGAGTAAAGTTGGTTCCCATGGTCTCGTTGGAACGAACTTAATTACAAGTCTAAATATTAAGTCACTTTATAAAAGGGTTAACCTAACTTAGGAATTTTTGTATTGCTTATTTGTTAAAGACAATTATAATTGTCCATTGTTCTTCTTAGGCCCTTAAAATATTATGAGGCCCCTAATAGAAAGGGAAAATGAGAGGAGGAGAATTTTACCTACCAAAAATAAGGGAAGAATAATTGATTGCAAAAAATTACACTTTCAGAGTTTGTAAGTTTGTAATATTTTAAGAAGATATTGTGCATATAGTAGAGAACTATGTATTTTAGCATTATTTTAGTATTTTATTTTATTATTTTTATATGTGTAAAAATCTAAGTCTATGAATGGTTATGGAATTTTTTAGAGAATGAAATCCTTTGGTACATGTTGTTTTATTGTTGCTAGAGTTTCTTGTTATTATTATTTCTTGCAAATTTAGCAGCCTCAAATACACAATGTTTTTTTCTATTTGAGGGTAATCATTTATAAACTTCAAATATTTAGACTGTGGCTTTGAAAGCACAATGTCTTACCCATTTAAGAGGTTTCAAGTGGTTTAAAATCTCTACTTGAGATCTCATCTACTTTTCTTAAATCCACAATTTAAAAATAGATAAATAAAGTTTAAATTCTTTATTATTCTTAAAACCCCCAAGTGTTTGTGTCATGAAAATCGATGGTTGTTTGTAGATGTGCAAAAAAAACTATAAAATGAAATAAAAAAATTAAACAGTGAAATATTAGACATGGTTGGAACCAAATTATCGGAGAATGAGTCACAAAGGGTGGGAAATATAATGGATACAATTTTTGTTCTCACTCACTCTTTGGAAGTTGTCAATGTCATTTAAACTAGAAATATAGATTGGCATTAGAGGGAGGGTCCATTTTTATGACTCTATGAAACATACCACTTGCTTTCCAACCTTATATAGACTTGCTTGATACACACTATGATTTAATTCCTCATTTAGGAACAATGGTTTGGAGCAATATCCCTCTAGACCTTGAATTTCAATTCGTTCTCCAAATCTTGGAAAAAGGGGAGAAATAATCCCAAGAGGGAGATAGAACAAACAATAGGTACAATGAAAGACAGACACAATAATTAACCCAATAAAATAGCATCATTGTGATGTACTAATAATTTAGTTGAAAGGAATAAAGTACCATTCAAACATTTTATGTTACAAGAACACATGAAACCAAGAAGTAACGCAGGTAAGCCTAGGAGAACATTATTTTTTTCTTGCGTACCAAACCTAAGTGAGTACTACGAGTAGTCTTTTGCAAAATATTCCACGCACAAACATGGCTCAACAAAGTCTACCACCTTCCCTTGGTTTGGAGAGGATGATGTAGATTTAATACACTTCATGATCTCCCATAGTATGCATATAAACATTGATCAAAATTCATTGTTGAAAAATCAATTCCAACAAAAGTTCACATCAAGAACTTTATACAATCAATAAGGATATTGCATGTAAGATAAGAAGACATTCTTTCTCGACTATTTACTTTCCATTTTCAAGGGAAAGTTACAATATGGTTTTACAAACTTCTTATCCATTCCATTCATAATTGGTGAGAGTTTGAGAAATCTTTCATCGATGAGTTTGGATATGATCAAAAGCTTGACTCTTTTGTTCAACAACTAGACAATCTTAGGGTGGAGTATAGTGAAAAGGTTTGGTATTTTGACATTACATTATGGGCCCTATACCTTAATATTCTTAGTGCTAAAAGGCCTTAAACTAAACTCGTATTGGATTTTTAGCTTGGTGCCTTAGATCCCACAATGTCTATCTAGATTCAAAGGGAAAAAAACAATAGATATAAACAAGGCTTAAAAGAAATCCATCAAAATTAGAAAGGAAATGGCTTCTTCCTATGCAAACCTAGTATTCAATCCAACCCTCTTTCAAAAAATGGCACCTCGGGAACAAAGCAAAGCTACAAATCCTACTATTCAAGAACTAGTTGTTAGAACAACAAGTACAAACCATCCTAACCTTGAACAAGAAAGCATGTAGAGAGTCTACAAAAATTGTTAAAATATTTTGTAAATTTGCAACATGAAGTAGCTAAGGGCATGTGAAACATCATGCTTGAATATCAACTGAATTATAACATAAATCAACAAAATTTTACACCCAAAACCCCTTTACTAGGAAATGATTTCAATATATAGTTATGTATTGCTTGTTCCTTGTGCACCAAGCAAACCATACTTAGAAAAAATACATATAGTTTAAACAAGAATTTATTGTTTTCACTTCAAATGTTCCCCAAAGTGAAGCAAAAGATGATGTACCACTATAGAGAAGTTATCGCCATTTACAATTATGGTCATATATTGGGACCACTTACCTTTCAACAACACAAAAGAAATAGAAGAAATAAATAAAATTGAATTGGATGAATCCCTTGTTGGATAAGGCCAAAGGTGTCCCTTGAGAAACCAAATGAAACAACCTACGACTACCTCTAGTTGTCCTAATAATTTATAGATTTTGTGATCAAAAGAAAAAAAAAGTTACAACATCATAGAGGATTTAAAGAAAATCAAATCTATCATTAGAGTTCACATCCTACTCAATATAACTGAACGAAGACTTTGTTGTTGCAATCTTTCAAGGGTCCAACATCCTCTAAATAACCAACACAAACTAGTGTGGCTTTTAAGAGGGAGACTAAATCATATATCTCACCCATCCTAATAACCTTAGAAATATTCAATCAATTTTCACAATTGTTTAGTTGATTTGGGGGCTTTTGTTAACATCACGCCCTATCATATTTTTCAAAACAAATCATTCAACTTGAAAAAACAAAAGTCAAGGTAATAGGTGAGTTAAAAGAAGTGTTTATCTTGATACCGACAATGCCTATGGTCAAGCATAATTTAGATAGTTGTAGTTGACATGCCAAAAGCCTAAGACATGCTACTTAGTAGGGATTTGTCCAAGTTGATAAATGGGCATGTTACCACAAACTGGCCACGTTTATGGCTACCTTGGAAGGTTGCCAAATTAGATTTGCATATACCATGAGTGCTACATGAAACATACTATAACATGACTTAAAGAAAAAAAAAATTAAGTTATTAAAAACATAGGATATGATTTAATTGGTTTCTTTGTCTTACACTTAAACCCCAATTTGGGTAACGTTTTCATTTCATCCCCTTCTCTTACTAAGGAAGCCATTCTAAACCTACTACTATACAGATAGATGTACATAATTCCCTTGCAAATAGTCTTGATTTTGCTCCAACTAATTTTTATTTTGTTGTAAGTAAATCCATTTTTACTACTTCTAACATGAATGATGACATAACAAAGTTAACATGGAAACTCTATTTTGATGGATCAAAGTCCAAGACTCATTTGGACAAATCATAATTTGTATCCATCCTAAAGGAGTTAAATATCCTACTACCCAATGGCTTGAATTGCATTGCACCAATAACATAATTGAATATGAAGCCTTGGTTTTGGGATTGTGAAAAGCCATTGATTCCAAAGTAAAATGTTTTTAAAATTTTTAGTGAAGAAGGACCTAGAGGGAGAGCGTTTTAAACTAACTTTACACACCCAAGGAAACACACACGCACGCACACACATATATTGTTTTATTTTGAGCAGTAAAAAGATCTCCAATTTTTTTAACTAGCTTCCTTTTATCATGATGAGGCTAACATGTCAAGATTTAGTATTACGAGGAAATATTCACAACATTCAATTTGGCTACCTTCGACTAAACAACAGCGAATGTAAGATATCAATTTTTCCAAAATCAATGAGGATTTGTGCCCACCCCAAACCAACATTATGTCCCCTTATATACATCTGCAAGCACAAGCAAAAACACTAACATATCATTTTGCATAACTTAAACCTTGTTAGGCTATATTTACAACCCTCTTTCACTAACCCAACAAAACACAATTAATAAAATCTCTTTTCTTTCTTTTACAAAAATATTTTTTTATTCAAATTTTTATAAATTTTTATTATCTAATAATTGAATTAATTATTATTATTATTTAAATAAAATTATATTAAAATTAACCATTATAAAAAGACAAGGTTTTCCGAATAATCATAATTTGTTAATTCTTTTCTTCTTACTCCTCCTCTAAAAGTAAATATCTAAAGTTTTAGAGTAAACATTTCATATATGGATTTCATTTTCTTCTTCATATTTTCTATCTATTTTTTTTATATATACATGTAAATAGTAATAATGCTATTATTTTTTAATTCATGTTCAATATTTAAAGTTCAAAGAATTATAACCCATTCACTGGGTTCTTGTTGTATTGATAAACACATTGTAAGGGATCAATATCATTGAATTAGTTGCTTCATGGATTAATAAAACATATCACATATTAATTTCACGGTTATTAAGTGGATTAAAGTTCATCTTCATGTCTTTTAAATTTAAATATCCAGAGTTGGTAGTTTGGGTGGTTGGGTAACATGTCTGATTTTTTTTAACACAAATTGGATAAAATTTTATTAATAAAAAGGTACGATCAAGGTGGCTGAGTACATAGGGAAGTGTTGGTAGAAGAGAAAATCCATCGGCATATTACTGTCGATTACATTAATAAAGATGCTAGTCATATAAAGCTTATCATGCTTTACTGAGTTCAAAATATTTAGAATTAAAAAACAATACATATCTTTGCAAAAACACTGAAAGGCTAGACTACTTTTCTGTTTTTATGATTTCTTCATCTGTTGGTGGCAGCAAAGCCACATTCAAATCTGGCAACATCATTTTCACAATATTCTCAGGTCTGATGTGTTCCACTCCATTTTGATTCTGGACTGAGGACTCTGAGGATGACTCCCTTGCTTCCAATTTTGTTTGCATCGACTCTCCCTGTCTACGAAGAAAGTCCACTTCGTCATGGAGTTGTCCAATGAGCGCTATGTGTTGTGCCAAAGTTTCCAGGGCAAAGGAAAGGGTTGAACTATGAGAGTCATCTTTGAGAGAAAGCGAGTTTGAGAAGGTAAAGTTGTCCTCCACCAACTCCTCATCTTCAAGCTCTCGATCTTTCTGATGTGTTTTTTCGTGTGCCGTGGTGAGAAATGAAGAGCAGGGATCAAATTCTATAATTGATAGAATCGCCTCCGGATAACAACCAACCAAACTAACCAGAGCCCACCTTAGATTCCAGGGAGCGGGAGAGAGGAGATGAATTCCAAAGCACACTTTGATTTTATAAACATAAGTATTGGATGTAGACAATAATTCTAATAGGAGTGCAACCGAAATGAAAAGGAAACCAAGAAAGCTGACCAGAAAGATGACCAAATTGGTTTGCAGGGTGTCAATGGACAACATAGGGATAGGAGCCCCTTTGCCAAGCCACTAGAAGACCACTGTAATGTCCCTTTCCGAATAGGAGCTCTGAAGAGGAGGTCTTAGTAGTCTAAACATCACCGTTAGACTATAGCCAGGGAAAAACAAGGGAAACATGATCATTTAATGTCATTTCACTAGAAAACTTTATAATTTGAAAGTGGCATTAAGTGAACGTGGGTAAAATAGCCCTTTTTGTGATTTGAGCTAAAAATAGAGGGGTGCATAACTGAGAAAGCTAAGAATAAAGGTAAACAACGAATTAGGTTTTTGGAGGAGTATACGAGGAGGAAAAGCGACATAATTCCTCATTATGCACAGTTTATGATTTGAGAGTAAGCTCTAAGGCTACTTCAAAGGTTCAAGAGAATTAGTGACTTTGTGGATTCCAAGAGGAATACACCTAGTGGTTGATTTAGATGTTGAGAAACACACCCTAGTCACCGAGGAGATCACATTGATCTTCCATCGATCTTTAGCAGCAGTTACATAGGTTGCAGCAGTAAGGGCACACTTATTTAGGGTGAGGGCACAACTTATGAGGAGACTTAGTGATTCGACTTATCCCATCCAGGGAGAATCCAATGATTCCTTTCCAACCCAATTGAGAGGAGGGCAGGGCACACATATTGCTTGGTTTCTCATCAGATTCTGACAAAGAGATCATCTTGGGCGCATCATTCATCTAGTGAGGGTACGAAAGTTGGGGAGGATATATTTGGGGTTCTCAAGAGATCATAAGATCATATCCAAGGAAATCCTTCCGACCCATTTCAGAGGAGCCTAGGGCGCTCAGTTTGAGACCCTTACTGCGAGATTTTGCTGGTGGAATCTATAGGGCGTAGTTTCTGGCAGTAATTGGGGCACATTCCCCCATGGGGGATCCATCAAGGGTCTGTACTGATCATTAGAGGGTCAACCTTCAATTGGTCAGTTGATACAGAATATATTTGTAGAACAAAATGAATACAGATTATTATCAAAAGATGCTTAACACAAAATAACAGATATATAGTAAAATTGGTTTCTATTCAATAAGGAAATAAGCTGAAACTGTAAAATGCAGCGGAAACAAGCTTGCCAGAATGGTGGCAGCGTATCTCTGAGAAGAGATGTGACGTCTCTGCTTGTTCGCAAGAAGATGATTACAATGAGGCTCTGAAGGCATTTTTATAATAAACAAGAATGTCAACAACCCTAGACATCCAAAAAACCTAACTCTAGGAGATGAAGCGCCAAATGTCATGTGGGCCCCATTTAGGTAAGTTAGTACATCAACTTCTCGGGGTCATAACTTTTGCATACGATCTTCGTTTTAGGTGCACGATAGCCCATTGGAAATTTCTATCCGAGGACTACACATTTTGTTGTGAGCCCTAATAAACGTTGTTTAGGGCCTCAAAACGACTCCGCAAGTCAAGGACCTGAAAACTAGGGAAAAAACTACCAAAATGGAAAACTGCCAAAGTGAACCAGTTGGAATAGGTGGGAGGCCACCGACATCCATCTTCATCAATACTCCCCCCTTAGGAAGCAATGGTCTCCATTGCATTGAGTTCCCCCATCAGATGAGGAAATTTATGTTGAATTTGGCCTTGGGTGAGCCACTTGCCTTGGTGCACGAGTTGCCCTGCTTTGACATCTCGATAAAGTTGGATCCTTTGTTGGCGAGTGCCATTGATCCATTTTTCCACAATATGATCAATAGATTCTTTTTGTATGCAGTCGGGGTTGAGATCTGTTGGTTTCAGTTGTTCTGTTATCTCTAAGGTGTCCAATAATTGTGGGAAATATGGTCGAAGGATATCCACGTTGAAAACTGGGTGCAAGCCAAGGAAAGGAGGAATGTTGAGCTCGAAAGCATTATCACCCACAGCCTTGGTGATGGTGTATGGCCCATAACGGAGTGGGAGAAGCTTTTGATGGGGTCTTGTAATGCGCTCTTTCTGCAAGGGCAACCAAACTTTGTCGCCCACCTGAAACTTATGTGGAAACCGATGTTGATCATGGCACTTCTTATACTTGTCATTGGACTTCTGTAGGATATCCCGAACCTGTTGGTGGATGTGCTATATCCTCTCAATGAACTGGGTGGTTTTGTCAACTTCATTTGGAATAGGAGATGAGTCGATTGAGGTGACTGCGAGGGGTAGTGCAACATATATGGAACCTAATGGTTGGAATCCCAATCCCACCTGAAAGGGGTTGTGGTCGGTTGAGCTATGCAGGGCTCGTTTGTAGCTATGATGAACACAGGGGAGGCTCTCACCCCATGTGCGAGGGTGCTTGGAGTTATACATGTGCAGGATATGCACAATCATTCAATTTACGACCTCGGTTTGGCCATCTGTTTTGGGGTGGAAGGCCATGGATTTAATGAGCTTGGTGTTCAGCAGTGAGCAGAGGCTTGACTAGAATGTGCTAAGAAATTGACTGTCCCGATCTGAGACAATGGTTTGTGGGATTCCAAAATGTACCTAGACTCGTTCAAAGAAGAGCTTGGTAGTGGTCTCTGCTGTGATGGTCTTCTTGCAGGCGGTCAAAATCCCCATCTTAGAAAAGCGATCCACAACCACAAAAACACAGTCATTTCCCCGCTTGGTGGACGGGAGGCTCAACATGTAGTCCATTGAGATGGATTCCCATGGCCTGTCGGGAGTAAGCAGAGGGGTGTATAGCCCCTATTTCTTAGTGGATGGTTTGGAAATCGCGCAAGCAGTGCAGGACCTGATATACTTGTTGACCTCCTCTCGAAGTTTCATATAATACAAATGTTTCTGCAACATTGCCACTGTCTTTTCGATGCCGAAGTGTCCTGCCACCTGATTGTAGTGGGCTTCCCAGATCAGCTTTGCTCGCTTGCTTGATGGAACACAGATATGGACCAGACGACACAACAGCTCGTCCTAAAGATGAAAATTAGTGACAATTATGTTTGCGCCCCCTTTTGGTAGGTGGTGGCGAAGTTCAGGTCTGTCTCATAGAGTTGGGGCCATCCAGAGGTCTCATGGCCGCAAGAATCTAGCATCTTGGTGAGTGCCATGACTGGCGGTCTACTGAGGCAATCAACGACGCGATTGGTGCTTCCAGATACACAACTACAAAAGTATCAGTGAATGGTCGCAGGATATTGTCCATCATCATCATGAAAGTGGCTAGAGCATTTGTCATACCAAAGGGCATGACCAACCATTCAAAAAGACCTTCCTTTGACTTGAAGGCAGTATTCCATACATCTGTTTGTTCTATCGAGACCCGGTGGTAGCCAGAATTCAGATCAATCTTACTGAAGTATTTGGACCCCGTGAGTTGATCAAGGAGGTTGTCGATTTGGGGAATCGGGTACCGGTTTCTGACTGTGATATTATTCAGGGCCTGGTAATCAATGCAGAGTCGCCAGGTTCCATCTTTCTTCTATACCGACATGATTGGGCTCTCGCAAGGTGATGAGATGGGATGGATGTGCCCCTTGTGGAGAAGTTCTTGGATCTGTCACTTGATCTCCTCATTATCTAACAGAGAGCGGCTATAGACTTTCCCATTGGGAAGCGGTGTGTCGGGGGTTAGATCGATGGGGTGCTTGACTTTAAAGTGCAGAGGTACCCCGGTAGGTGAGGAGAAGATTTTTGAGTATTCTTCCATGACCTTATCCACTTGCTTCTGCTGTGTGGAGAGGTCGGCCGCGGAGACCCTGGATGTGGCTGCGATCTTTCGCTCGTTCGGAGAGTGAATCACGAAGAAGACAAACTTCCATGTCTGAGAGATGACCTTTTTGTATTGCTTGGCATAGATTAAGGAAATAACACTGGGTGGGACTGCCTCGGGTATCCTGTACAATTTCTTGTTCAAAGTAATAATAACATTGTGAGGCCTAGACTCATATACATCATGACGTTTCCATAAATATGGTTGGACCAAAAGAACATTACAAACTTTGAGAGGGAAAACATCACAAAATACCTCGTCTTCGAAGGACTTGATGTCATATGACAGATGACATTGTTGGCTGACGCGGATGTCGCTTCCTTGGCAAAGCCATCCGATGGTGTAGGGTTATGGGTGCGGCATTGTCGGCAGGGCGAGTCGCTTTACAACCTCTGTTGAGTTGAGGTTCTTCTGGCTACCACTATCAACAATGAAATGCAGTGGGGTACCCTTCACCCACATCTGTGAATGAAAAAGGTGCTCGCCTTCCTTGGGCTCGTCTAGTTCATCGGGATGGAGCTTGGTGGTAGCAACGGTGGCACTAGTTTCTGCATCTATGATCCGTCTCCCCCTTTCTGGTTCTGACTCAGAGTCAGAACCCACATTTGATTCAAAGTCTTTCACCTTAGCCACCAGCGACTGCTTCGAGCAACAATCAACAATGTTATGCTAGGGGCTCTTATGGAAGTCACGCCACTTCCCGATATCTTTCTTTGTCTTTCCGATGTCCTTCTTTGCTTGCAGCCTGAACTAGTTGTCCTGAGGTTGTCCATCTTTTCTCTCTCGTTTGTTCTGCGGGTTGGGGCCGCCCTTTCCTGGCTTTTGTTGTGAGGGGTTACACAGGCCCAAATTTTCACGTCTTTTGTTTGAGCTTCTGCTCGATTTTGACAACATATCGGTAGGTCGTGCCCAAGGATGAGATGTCTCAAGAATCCATTTCGGCCTGGATGTATCTATGCAGATCGTTGCGATACTTGAGCACCAGATGTCACTCAGAATATTTGATACCCAGATTGGTGTGCAAGGTATGTAAGATATTTGTGAACTCGGCCACCGCTTGGTCTCTTTCCTGCCGCAACGTGGTCCATTTTGTGTACAGGTCATCATAACTTCCAACAAGGTAGTGTTGTTCCTTAATAACATCCTTGAAGGATTCCCATGTGACTGTGACTATAAATAATGAGGGTTCATCTGTTTCCTTTTGCTCACAGAAAGTTTCCCACCAATCTTTGACATGGGGGATGACTTTGAGGAGTGAAAAAGTAATATTTTCTCTATTCGAGAAGTTATGGACAAAGAAATACCCTTCTAGCATATTCAACTATTTTTCTACCGCATATGCGGCTATATGACCTTCAAATATAGGAATATCGAAGTTGATTTGTACCTTGAAGGGAGCAACGCCTCCGTTTGAGGAAGATGCGTCGCCTGTTGGTAGCCACCGAAGGATTTCCGCAAAACTATCCATCATCTTGTTCCTCTGTTGCATGAGGGCTTCCTCGAACAACATTTTGAAGGGATCTCATGTCCCGTCGTCCTTCATTTCTTCTACCATGAGAGGTCGTTTGGGCATGCGAGAGATTTTTTCCTCAAGAGAAACAAGCTTGAGACCCAATTCTTTGTACCCTAACCTCGTTGGGGACATGCATTAAGAACGACAAGGAGAAGACTGCTCCAATACCATTGATCTGGAATTTATTTGCAGAACGAAATGAATACAGATTATTATCAAAAGATGCTTAACACATAATAACATATATACAGTAAAATTGGTTTATATTCAATAAGTAAATAAGCTGAAATTGTAAAATGCAACGGAAATAAGCTTGCTAGAATGGTAGCGGCTTATCTGTGAGAAGAGATGTGATGACTACGCTCATTCGCAAGAAGATTATTACAATGAGGCTATGAAGGCCTTTTTACAATAAATAGGAATGTCAAAAACCCTAGACATCCAAAAAATCTAACCCTAGGAGACGAAGTGCCAAAAGTCACGTGGGACCCGTTTGGGTAAGTTAGTACATTAACTTTTGGGGGTCGTGAGGTTTGCATACGATCTTTGTTTTAGGCACACAATAGCCCATTAGAAAGGTCTGTCCGAGGACTACACATTTTGTTGTGAGCCCTAAAAAATCTTGTTTAGGGCCTCAAAACGGCCCCGCAAGTCAGAGACCCGAAAACTAGGGAAAAAAATGCCAAAATGAGCCAGTTGGAACAGGTGGGAGGCCACCGAAATCTATCTGGATCATCAGCCACCGAGAGTGTGCATTAGGTCACGACGCACTGTTTGAGACAGTTTCCACGCAGATTCGAGGAGTTTAGCCACCAAGGTGAACTTTCTAGTCTTGTAGCAGTTGTCGTATGAGTTGGCGTAGCATGCAACAGATCCTACAACTCATACATTGATCCAACAACATTCTTCTATTACCGGGTATCATTGTTTTAGTTTGCTTATTGTATTCCAGCTAAGATCCTTTTGTCTCTAATCTAGTCGAAAGATTTATTTTACTTAGCCGCATGCGACATTGTACCCAGTCAGTTTCATAATACATTGTTGTAGTTCTTCCATGTATTTATCTTTTGCGTACTTGCTTATATAATGTTAAACAACTGTAATCACATGCAAAATCACCACGCATGTTAAACCCAAGTTACTAAACGTATCTAGAAACCCAAAGTGTATAATTTCCGACAGAAGATACTAGATAGTTGAGTCACCTATTCTGATTTGCGGAATTAGGGATATTACAACCATCGTCGCAAGTCACCACAAAGATTTATGAACTGTCCATAGACAGGTTGAATTCTAAGAAACTAACCCAATAGACAAAATTATTGTTTCACTCTTCGTAATTGTACCATGTACTTCAATTAATTCACACCTCTATGATATTTCCTCCCAACACTAAGAAAATTGAAGTGGAGAATGTGGTTCTCCGTCTAACCACTAGGTACCCAATTTTACACTCCCCCAGGGGAATTCAATAACATTCCATATACAGGTCGAGCCTTGGAAATTTTGGCCAATCAACAGGGCTTCTGCTTATGGTTTCTTGATAATAACCAACCTTAGCATTCTCCCATCCTTAATAGAACCTTGAGAGGCGAGGATGCATGAGCTCGAGCCGTTGAAGATCCTCCCACGCACCAAAGTTCATAACAGAGCTATTGTGGTCTATACTATCTGAGTTACCACACTTCCTTTCGTGATTGCAACCTTTTCATCTGTCATCAAATATATTTTCACTTGAGCTGGCCTGAGGTGCGAAGTACAAATTGCAGTGAAGTTCCACGAGGATAAGAACACATAAACTGACCGCTCATTGTCAAGGATGAGATTAATTCCAAGCACGACTTTCAGATCCCCACGCACGACTTTCATATCCCCACGAGCCAAGAGAAGGTGGTGGTGTTGTCGCTCCTTTCCTAAATATAACCATTCTCTCTTTGCATGAAATATCCACATGTCTCCCTTTGTCCTTCGTGGTCCCGACTGAACCAATTTTTTAGTGGGGTCTTTTCCATTAGGAAGGGGTTATGAAGGAGCCCTGCCCTTGGACGCTCAAAATCCAAGGGCCATGCCATTGCCCAATTATCCATCTTGTCTTCTTCTCGATTGTTTGCTCTCATAATATGAAAGAATTGAACTTGATTAGAGGTCAAGAGTGTCTTCAATCGATCAATAATTCTCTTAAGTTTGACATCTTTAGGATTGGTTCCTAGGACAAAAAAAAGGATGATGTTTTTTGAATCACCCACGATTTTTATATGCTTCAACTATTGTTCTTGTACTAACAAAATACCTTGATAAATCGCACAGGCTTCGACCATATTGTTTGAAGTCTTTCCCAAGTTCCAGAAGAAGTCTAGAAATCGATTTCCTCTAGGGCTATACAACACCCCTCTTGCACTTGCCTCCCCTAAAAGAGACTACAAACTATGTAGGTTGGGTAACATGCTTGTTGTCCTCACCACCTTATTAAAATTCCCATAAGGGATATATTGGTCCATTGTGATATGGTTAGAATAATAGATCCCTTGGGATAAAGGCCGACTTCACTATGAAGCCAATAAATTTGATCCTAAACTTAGCCTAAATCACTCCAATGAATTACCATTTTGTAATGTTCCCAAGTCATTCCTTGCTTGGAAACTTAGGTTTTAGGCTAAGTTTTTTGTTTATTGTTTGTTTGTTTTGCAAATCTGCCTTCTAGGCTTGCACTATGAAGCTTATATGGAGTTTACAGTGTGCAAGTAGCAAGAATAAAATAATAAACACATCCAATAAAAAGATACAAGACATTCAACACAATGTAAAAGCAACAACTTCATATCTTACCTTTATTTAAATAGTAGAAGATCCTGATACAATAGATTTGCAGATCTGGGACAATGTAGCTGAGATCAAGCAACACAAATGATAATAACCTTCAATCAAGTCCAAGAAGAGAAGATACAAGCCTTCAAAATTCCCTCTCATTTTCCCGGAAACTCTCTCGGAAGACGAACTGGTAAAACTGACGAAAAATGGTTTTAATTTGGGGAAGGCGGTTTTTTAGGGGGGAAGGTGGTTTTCGGACCCTTGGGATGGTATGTGGTGTTGGGAGGGGTCCTCTTTCACCATGCGGTGACAAGTGTCCCTGGTGAAACCACCTACTCGGACCCTTTGGTGGTGATGTGACGTGAGGGGGTCCGAGTTATATGGGGAAAAGGGTGGGTAGAAAACTTAGGATATAATTTTTAAAATTTTTGGTTTTTTATTATTTGTTTTTTTTTTTTTTTTGAATTTTTTTTT
>ML787911.1:230431-244399 GCA_009831015.1 Picea engelmannii | reverse complement strand
ATATATGTATTATGTTTTACGTGTTTTTGTTTATTTATGTTTTGTTCTATTTTATTATTATTATTATTTAGATTTTTAATTAATGTTTTAACTATATAGTTTAGTTTTTGTTTTAATAAATTTTCACTTTAATTTGTTAATTAATATTTAATTCTAAACGACTAACCTAGTTACTAATTTAGACAAACTAACTTAACTAATAATTATTAATTAATTAATAATTAATTTATTATTAACAAGACTAGCCTAGTTTATTAACCCAACTACACTAATTTAGTTAATATTAACATTATTATGCTAATTAGCGTTAAAAAATACCACTAACCATTTATTACTAACCTAATGTTTTTTATCCTAAGCTTGTTTGTGCAGGAAAGAGTGGCGGGCGAGATGTAGCCAATGGGACAAATGGACAAGGGAGTGAGTGGCGCAGAGGTGGATGAAGGATGTTGTAGGGTGATGAAGGATCAGGTGAAATGGATGGAGGGGGAAATGGAATCAACCGAGCCCAACAAGCGAGATGTCTTCGTCACGAGACCAACGCCAAATAAATAGCTAAAGAATCAAGTTACCTATGATTATAGGACCCCAACATAGGCTCCACCTGGGGATGGCAGCTCTTTCAGGAGTTGACAAGAACCACTGAACTCTGAACATGCAGAGCAGTGCTTTATCCATTGGGTTGATCCCAAAATCTTATTCTGCAACTTGTACCTATGTTAATCTTTCAATTGAGACCACATCAAACTAAAGACTGAAATTTGAAATAGAAAAATTGTTGAAAGGGATGCTCAAAGGGTTGAGCTTATTTGCACACTGCTACCTACCCTATACTGTTGAAAATCATGCTGAATCAAATAATAGAAAAATGCCAATGAAACGAGTCAAGTAGCTGCTAAGACAAGTGGACTACTTGACTGTTTGTTAGCACAATAAAAAAATGCAACTTGACCTTTTTCCCATAGAATCAAAACTGCAAAGTGTAATGGCCACTACTGAAAACATGAATGATCTTTTATGATGAAAAAATCTTCCATGTAGTCAGCTATGGGATCAGCTAAGACAAGACCTATTTATTGACTTTCAACTAATTTATCGTCATAATTGGATATGACACATAAGCTTTTTACATCTTTATACAATTCCTGATATGGCTGCAAATTTTCTGTTGAACTTTGAAATGAGACTTCTGTTGAAACAGACCATGAAAGAGTCTGCCTAATCATGTCTATATCATAACCTCTTTTAAGTTCATATCTGGCCCATGAACCATGACTTTGACAACACAAGTCGTCCGAGAAATCAACTACTAGATCTTGTAGGAACTAAGATATTTGTTGCATTGGTTCCAATGAAAGTTCTTGATCTTCTGTGTGCTTATCATCCATGACATGATCAAAAAATTTCTTCAAAAATTGAAATGAATTGAAACTTAATGGTACAAAGTTATTTTGGGTTAACTCATACTCTGTCTCAGGCTCTAAGCTTTCATCTAGATTTTGAAAATCAATGTAGCTCAAGGGCTACAATTCTGGGTCTAGAACAACTTCCATATCCTCAATGACATCTTCAACTAAGTGATCATAACATTCTTCATCTTTACTATCAACAACTTGTGTATACTTTTCTCTCATAATTTGAAATGAAGAGAAACATAAAGGCATAGATCTTTCACTTACTCTGAGATTTGTTGCATTTTCCTCCTTGCTGTCATAATCAATATGCACATGCTTATTGTCATATTTGAGTTGTAACTGATCTTCTTCCTGCCAACAACATGTTTTTGATTGCTTTGAACAGTCAACATCTATTTCAGCCACATAATCATCATCATACTTATCCAGGTAAGAAATGTCATCAAACATGCACATCATATCAGTTGGTTGTTCCTCTGCAAGTTGAGATGGAGTTTCATTTTTTATTGTGTTGTGAATTGAATACATGAAATGATCATTTTCCAATCCATGATAAAGGGTGAGCTACAAAGTGTTTGGGAACAATGACCCTTTCTTTCTCTGTAATCAATGGGACATGATGCCTTTGAACAACAAGTTGTTCTCTTATGATAATCCTGTGCGACATTTCTTCCATTGTACTTGCCAGAATGTCTAGCTTCACCTATGAGGGTGTCAGATGCTCCTTTTCTTTGTTTTTTTGTTTTTGTTTTTTGCCTCCAACTTTGACCTTTTGATCAACAAATGGGCTTCCACACTTATTGCACTATTTTGCATTTATTTAAGTGTTGTGGTGTTTATTACCCTCAACTGAAAAACCATCTCTAGATCAAAGGCATCTGGGTAGTGTAAGAGAGCTAAACCAGGAGGTGGTCTTATGTCAACAGGAATGGAATTGTAAACTTGATTGAATCTGGATGAAAATCGTTGCACTGTTTCTCCTGGCTATCTTTTCAAGTGATTATATTCTTCCAAAATGAGGAAGGGATTCCTCTTGATCACCCATTGATCCCAGAAAACTTTCACAAACTGATTGAGATCATTGATGCTTGCAACTGGCAGACCTTTATAACATTTCTTAGCTCTACTTTGTAAAGATAAAGCAAAAAGCCTAATACTAACATCACTTTTTTCCACCTCAAAAAGGTCGAGATAATTTTCAAAACCTTGAATGTGTTTTTCAGCAGTGATGTAGCCATATTCTTCATCAAATCTGGGAAGATATTGGAAGTAATTGGCAAGGAAATCATGGAATATGGGAGGTAAGACAAGAGGCTTGTATATATCTCGGATTTTTACAGGTGTAGCACTATGTACATGGATTGTAATGCTAGGCTTAACCTCTTGAGACTCATTAGGTTGAACATGCTCTTCGTAAATTTTGGCAGTATCATCTGGATCAGGATCATGAGAAGGGAAGAAATAATTAAAAATAAAACCTATCATATCTTAGATAAACTTCCAGCTTGCATACCTGATCTTTTGAGATGGTCTGGTCATGTTTTAGGTTCCTCCTCTAGTGGAGTCTTTGAATTGGAACTAATCTGGAGTTGATTGGAGTCTCCAGTAAATTTTTGTTTATGAATTCAACAGACAATGAAGTTTCCAGGTGAATGATACAACCTTCCTGTGTTTGGCTTCTGTTCACCATCAGAAGTCAAATCTGAACCGTATATACTTATATGGAGAACCTGAAAGCTCGTTCCCCAGTATGGTCGCCACTATGTTAGCACTCTGTAATTTTCCGAAGGCTGTGGAGGCAATCAACGAGGTAACGTCAAACCGCTTTGAGTCCTGGATCTAGCCCTACAAGACTTAGAGAGGGCTCTCTCTGTTTGATCTAGCTTTGTTTGTTGGGAATTTTAGGCTAGTTAGAAAGTATAAAGGTTTTTTTTTTTTTTTAATTTGGTTGGCTGGAAAGGAAGGGAAGGCCATTGGGCAATGGAGTCAAAGAGGCCTGGCCCAATCAAAACAGGTTCTACGGGAAAAATTATAGGGAAAGGTAGACACTTTATTGGATCCTCAAGATTTAATGCATGGAAAGATGGAACAGATTAAGAAATCCAATTAAACACAGAGCAACTGAGAATTATGAGTTTAATCTTCAGTGGAAAACATTGATATTGTTTTAAACCAGAACAGGGTATTTTAAAACAAATCCTGAACTTGATTCTCTTTAAAACAATAGAGAAAACAAAACACATTTGAAGACAGAGAAAACCCAATTACAGTGAGAAACACTTCACCAACATGAGTGACACAAGAATCCTACAACTGCTATAGTCGTATTACTGCATTTGATGGACTGTGGCTTTGTGAGTTGCTTTACAACATTGGTTTAATCATTCTAACAGGTCCAAACTGATCAACCATTATACATTTGACTTATTACAATATATAGAACAGACTCTCCCCAGGCTCAGGAGGTCGAATTCAACCACCTCGGCCAAAAATAGAAACAAATCCCTGAAAATCTTGAATTGTCAGCCATGAAAGACGGGCCAAACTGCTGAAAAAAGGGGTCAACTCAAACATTTGTTTCTCCTCAATGGTGACATCTGTGTATAAACTCAAAGAGGTTATTGTATATGAGCATGTGTTGGACAAAAAAATCTTTCGTTTTTTCCAAATTCATCTCCAACTCGCTGAAACAGCTCCTACAAAATCATGACTGCAACAGGAAAAAATGGAAGCCTGAACAATGGGACTCAAAGATAGCTTCGATTCTCCCAAATTCTGACACCTGTGAAAAAAATGAGAGAGGTTTTTGTTCTTCATCCCGTTACGGAGAAAAACCTCTCTCGGTTTTTCAAAATTCCTTCTTGTTTGCCCGGAAACTCTCTCGAACGACAAACTGGTAAAATTGGCGAAAAATGGTTTTAATTTGGGGAGGGCGGATTTTTAGGGGGAAGGTGGTTTTCGGAACCCCTGGGGTGGTATGTGGTATTGGGAGGGGGGCTTCCGAGTTCACCGTGCAGTGGCAAGTGTCCCTGGTGAAACCACTTACTCGGATCCCTTGGTGGTGATGTGATGTGAGGGGGGGTCTGAGTTATATGGGGAAAAGGGTGGGTAGAAAACTTAGGATATAAATTTTTTAATTTTTGGTTTTTTATTATTTATTTTTAAGTTTTGTTTTATTAAGTTTTTTTTTTTTTTAATATATGTATTATGTTTTTGTTTATTTATGTTTTGTTATATTGTTTATTTTTTATTATTTAGATTTTTAATTAATGTTTTAACTATATAGTTTAGTTTTTGTTTTATTATATTTTAATTTTAATTTGTTAATTAATATTTAATTCTAAACTACTAACCTAGTTACTAATTTAGACAAACTAACTTAACTACTAATTATTAATTAATTAATAATTAATTTATTATTAACAAGACTAACCTTGTTTATTCACCTAACTACACTAATTTAATTAATATTAACATTATTATGCTAATTAGTGTTAAAAAATACCACTAACCATTTATTACTAATCTAATGTTTTTTATCCTAAGCTTGTTTGTGCAGGAAAGAGTGACGGGCGAGATGTAGACAATGGGACAAATGGACAAGGGAGTGAGTGGCGCAGAGGTGGATGAAAGATGCGACAGGGTGATGAAGGATCGAGCGAAATGGATGGAGGGGGAAATGGAATCAACCGAGCCCAGCAAGTCAGATGTCTTCGTCGCAGGAGCAATGCCAGATAAACAATTGAAGAATCAAGTTACCTATGATTATAGGACCCCAACACCCTGTATGGCCCAAAAAAACGAGGTTGAAGCTTTTCTGTGCCACTCCTCTTTATAGAGGCTTGCCCGTATGGTTGGAGTCTTAGGTATACGAGATTACCAACCTCAAAAATGTGCTCCACCCTGTGCTTATCTACCTGAATCTTTTATTGATTTTGTGCCCTGTGCAAGTGGTCTTTGAGTTCTTTGAGTATATCCTGGCTCTTCTTGATCCAATCCTATACCATAGGTGCTCTTCTTTCCCAAAATACAATCTCCACAAAGGTGACATGATCATAACTATACAAAGCCCTGAAAGGAGACATACCAATAGACATGTGGTAGGTGGTGTTGTAGCAATACTCACCTATATGTAACCAGTTAACCCATGCCTTCTGTTGTCAAGATACGTAATTCTAGAGATATCCTTCTACCCATTTGTTAACTATCTCTGTCTAACCATCCGTCTGAGGGTGATAATTGGTGCTGGGAGTCAAGGCCGTACTTACCAACCTGAATAGTTCCTACCAAAAAGTACTCATGAACCTGTTGTCCCTATCACTCACAATGGTTTTTCTCAATCCATGTAGCTTGAATATCTCTCAGAAGAATAGTTTTGCAACCTGTGAAGCATTGTAATTTGTGACAATGGCAAATAAGTGAGTAAACTTAGTCAACCTGTCTACTACCACAAAGATGCAATCTTTGCCCTGAACTTTGGGAAACCTTGTGATGAAGTCCATGGAGATACTCTCCCACTTGTGCTATGGAATAGGGAGTGGCTTCAATAAACCTGTTGGGTGAGTGTGGTCATCCTTGTTTTCTTGACATGTGGAACATTCCCTGATATGGCGCATTACATTATCTTTTATACCCCTCCATGTGAATCTCTCCCTAACTTGCCTATATGTCTTGACAAAGCTTTGGTGTCCATCCAATGGCGAGTCATGGCATGCCTTTAACACTCTCCCTTTGAATTCTAACTCAGGAACTAGGAAAATTCGGTCTTTGTAATATAGGATGTCATCCATGATCATGAAGTTCTCATCCTGTATTTGCCCATCCATCAACTCACATGAAAATCTATTTTTTGAATACCCCACCAAGAGGTGCGCCTTCCAATCAACTGAAATATCAGTCATGGCATAAATTGAAGGTCTCCTAGATAAAGCAATAACCACCACATTGTTTTTGCCTTTGAAAAATTCAATGTCAAAGTGATAAGCTTGGACTTTGATAACCCATTTATGTTACCTCTCATTGAGGTCCTTTTGATCCAAGAAGTATTTGAGGCTGTTGTGTTCAATCCAGACAACAAATTTCGCCCCAACCAAGTATTGTTTGAATTTGGCCAAGGCATGCATAATAACCAACATCTCCTTGTCATGGATGGTGTATAGGAGCTCATTTCCCCTCAATTTTCGAATTTCATAGGAAATAGGGTGTTTATTCTGCATAAGAACTACTCCAATGCCCTCACCCGAGGCATCACACTCCAAGATGAATGGCTATGAGAAATCTGGCAAAGAAAGTACTGAGCAAGTTCTCATCACCTTCTTCATGTTTTCAAATGTTACTTGTGCCTCTTGACTCCACCTAAATGCACCCTTCCTGGTCAAATCTGTCAAAGGTGCACAAAGTTGAGAGAATCCTTTGACAAACCTTTTGTAGTAACTGCAAATGCCAAGGAATCCCTTCAACTCAATAAGATTTTTAAGGGTTGGTCAATCAAGGATAGCCTGTATTTTCTCCTAGTATACCTACACCTCAATAAGATTTTTAAGGGTTGGTCAATCAAGGATAGCCTGTATTTTCTCCTAGTGTACCTACACCCCTTTCTCTCCAATAATACGACCCAAGTAAAGGACCTCAGTCATCCCAAATTCATACTTTGACTCCTTAGCATACAAGGATTTCTCTTCCATGATGCTCAAAATTTGGTTTACATGTTTGAGATGATCCTCCCAAGTTTTGATATATATCAACAAGTCATCAAAAAAGACTATAAGAAACTTCCTCAACTACTTGTTGAAGACATGATTCATGCATGACTGAAAATTGGTCGGTGCATTAGTTAACCCAAAGGGCATAACCAGAAACTCATAATGGCCATAGTGACATCTGAAAGTTGTTTTAGGCATGTCTTGCTCCCTCATTTTGATTTGGTGATACCTTGAGCGCGAATCTATTATAGTGAAGTAGATAACACCATGTAGTTCATCCAAGAGTTCATCTATTTGGGGGATAGGGTACCTGTTTTTAATGGTCTTCTTGTTCAAGGCCCTATAATCAATGCACATGCGCATAGTTCCATCCTTTTTCTTTACCAAAACTACTGAAGATGCAAAAGGACTAGAACTTGGCCTAATATGACCCATATCCAATAATTCTTTAATAGCCTTTTCAATTTCGTCTTTGTGCCTCTTTGGATTCTTGTAAGGAGTAGTGATAATTGGCTTTGCACCTTCCTCCAACTCTATAATATGCTCAAACCCCCTATCTGGTGGTGGTCTAGGTGGAATAGGTTCAAATACCTTGCTGTGATTATCAATGATTTTATGTATGTCATGAGAGTAGTGAGGATGCCCCTCCTTATCTACTTGTACTGATATCAAACATTCTGCTGCAAATACAATATCCTCTCTCCTTAAGATGGCCTCCATGTGCTTAGTTGTAACCACCCTAGGCGCATTTTCTGTCATTCCCCTCAAGGTGACCCTTTTTCCATTCTCCACACTAAATGACATTTCCATAGTTTTGTAGTTTGTGGTGATGGGCCCTAAGGTACTAAGCCACTGTACTCCCAATATGACATTGGTGTCAGGTAGGTCCATCACATAAAAGTCTTGGGCTAAGTCATATCTGTTCAAGGTGAGGCTAAAGCCCAGAATGTGTTTGTCACAAGGTATAGTATTGCCTCTTTCTACCTCCACGCGAAATCCTTCAAACTCAACTGTAGGAATATGTCTCCTTTTCACCAAGGTCGAATCTATGAAGTTATGTGAAGATCCCCCATCAATAAGGACATGAACCTTTTGACCTTGAAGCACTCCCCTCATCCCGAAGGTACTATATTTGGGCACTCCACTGATGGATGCAATGGTAATTTCTTCTCTCCTTATGGGTCAAAATCTGTCTCTTCTCCTCCTTCACCTTACACATTGTCAGGGTTGAGTTGATCTGCTTCTATGTTTTGTATGTGGCCAATCTCTGCATCCTCTTCATCATCTCAGATCACCTCAATGTAGTGAACCTTGTCTTTTCCCATGCATTTGTGTCCCGATTCCCAAGGCTCCTTGCATGTGAAGCAAAGTTGTTTCCTCCTAAACTCTCTCCTAGTAGCCTCATCCATCCTTCCCTTACCTCTATCCAATGACTTTGGATCCTTTTCCCCTTGGTTTATTGGGGGTCTTGGAGTGAATTTGGATTTAGCTGCTGAGCCCATCAAGTCCCCGGTCCTCCATATGGCATCCTGTAAGTTGGGGGGCTTAAAAGCCTTAACCCAACCACGTAATGGTTCCAACAACCCTTCAGTGAAAAACATCAATAGTCTAGCAGGTGATATGTCTGATACCATCATGACTATCCTTTGGAACCCTTCAATATAACTCTCTGGTGACCCTGTCTGCTTGAGTTGCGTGAGCTCCCTGAAGTGTATTTCAGGATCTCATTGATCAAATCTGTCAATGAGCCTCTGGGTGAACTCTGGATATGATGAGATCTGATTGTGTTCATACCATGATACCACTAGTCATGTTCTTTCCCTTCCAAATATATAATGGCAATTTTTATAGCATCAAGTTCCCTCATGGGGTTAAGCTATAAATAAGCATCCAATTTTTGTACCCAAGCCTGCGCAATAGATCTAGCTGACCCATCAAAGGTCAGTATCTCAATCTTCCCCGCCCTGCGCTCCAACTCATGACTGCTCCTCTGGTAGTTTCTAGGCCTACCCCTTTATTCGATGCCACAATATTGATCCAATGTAACCTGTCACCTAAACCTTGCACTCAAGGCTGCATACTCCCTAACATAATCCTCAAAGTTGTCTTCAACTTCTGGAAGGAAGTTGTCCTGTGGCTGAGCTTCCAAGAAAGTTGTCATGTATGGTCTAGGAGTGGCTCTACTATGTGTTGGCACCCTGTAAGGCCCCCCTCCAAAGCTCTGTCCCTCTGTATGGTAGTGAGGATCCTGCTCATGATGATGTCTAGTCCCCCCTTGAGAACCACTAGCTTCCCTGTTCACATTATTATTTGGACCATCCCCACCATGATTCATCTACATAAGGAGAGGCACAATCTTCTCCTAGATAGCATTCAATCTCTCTAGGGTCTCTCTCATCTCAACCCGTCCCCTGGGCATTGTCTCCTGAATCTCTTGTAGATGGTGTTGAAGGGTGAACTGTGTATTGTCTATGTAGCTCTTCAACTCCTTTGTTATACCTGCTAAAACCTATGGCTCACTGTCATCACCTCACCCTTCCATTTATGCCTTTGGTTCATTTGTCTGTCTCTTGTGCCTTCCCATATAGATACCACTGAACTTGTGCATGTGCTAATCCCCACAAGCAGGGAGGATTTAACGCTTTGATACCACTGTAATGTTTGCAAGCTGTTCCTTGCTTGGAAACTTAGGTTTTAGGCTGAGTTTTTTTGTTTATTGTTTGTTTGTTTTGCAGATTTTCCTTCTAGGCTTGCCCTATGAAGCTTATATGGAGTTTACAATGTGCAAATGGCATGAATACAATAATAAACACATCCAATAACAAGATACAAGAGATTCAACACAATGGAAAAACAACAACTTCAGATCTAACCTTTATTTAAATAGTAGAAGATCCTGATACAATAGATTTGCAGATCTGGGACAATATAGCTGAGATCTAGCAACACAAATGATAATAACCCTCAAACAAGTCCAAGAAGAGAAGACACAAGCCTCTAAAGGCAAAATAGCTGCAAGAGATGAGTGACAAGATGAGATCCTCGCCCTTTGGAGTGGAAAACCCCTCAAACTGGCTGAGTTGCGCACTATTTCCTGGCTGTAGCTTAGGGTGATTTCGTCCCTCTTCCTCCTTAGTTCCAATACCAACCAAAACCCTTGGGAATAGAAGATCTGAGGTCTAGAAACACTGTAGATGAGTTCCCTTGCTGAAGAATGGTGTTTTTTCCCTCAAGATGAATAGATCCACTTTAGAAATTGCACCCTTCACTAGGAGAAATTGTGCCACACTCACAATAAATCATTGCGCAACCAAAACACACAAAAAGTAGGCCAAGAAAGGTGGTATGGTCTCTACCAAGCTATCTCAATAACGAACCCCTTCATATCTCTTTCTCCTTGGCCAAATTGAATGGAACTAGCTCCTCAAGTGCACCCTCTTGCTGGAAACCCCCACTGATGCGCACTACCCCTCTCTGACCCTGTAGAATCCACCTATGACTGAGATAGAATGGCGAGGGAGGAATCTTGCACCTCCATGACCAAGCTTGGACCAAGTTGGATGGGATCTTTCACCACCACGCTGATCTCTAGGGTTTGTTCTCCCAAAACCCTCAAAACGTCTCTGGCTCTAGAGCTCAAGATGCAAAAGTGAAAATGTCAAGAATGAGGAGTGAGGCACCCTCCTTTTTCCTTTATACCCCTGTTCGACTTCTTAGTTGAGTTAGTTGACTACCTTCTAAGGTTAACTCTTTACTTTTATTCATGTAGTCTTTTTTCCACTTACTTTACCTTTTTTCCCAAAGTCACTTTTAAATTATAACATTATGCTTAGGTGAATACTTTGGAGTCTCTTAGTCCCTATTTCTCATAAAACTATAGTCTAGTGGAGACATCTAAACTATCCTCTTATCCACAAGTGGGGTACATTACACCATTCCCATAATAAAAAATAAAACACATATGGAAAAATCTTGCACTTAGAGAAAATTAGAGATATGATGCCAAACTGTGATGAAGTAGAGTCGTAATTATAAAAGGGGAGGTGTATGCACAAAGTACTGTCATTTTCCATCATTCCGTCTTGGGATAAGGAAGAAATGGAATTCAAAGCTGCACGCAGAGTGGGAATTCTATCCATGCATTTGAAAACAGTTTCCTCGGAGCGTTCTTCTGCAGGATTACACAGGTGGGATACTTCATCAGACAGCAGCAAGATTAAGAGTAGCAAGTATCATCAAGTACATGGGGATGTGTCATCGCATCCTGCTTCATGGCGAGCTTGCTGCGATGACGGCCATCCATTCACAGACATTATCTACGAGAAGGCCATTGGAGAAGGCATAGCCAAGGTAATATTAAACATCTTTCATTTTTTTTTCCCGCATCTGCAAACTGTTATCAATTTCCATCAACAGCATCGATGTCACTGATGATGGCTTTTTCAATCATCACAGAAATCATGAATCACATAAAATATCTGTTTTTTCCATCAGATAAAGCTCATGTCCTTGCCATATAGCTTCAACAAAAGGCTCCTGTAGTTATACACAATGGCTTCCAGAAGTAAAGTTAAAAGAAAAAACACGCAGGAACTGGTTTCCTCATGTTGGCTGGTTCGATCTTGCCGGTTTTTCAGAGAACACATACACGAGAGGACAAGAGATACTTTTCACACTATTTTTAACTTCACCTTACTTTTGACAAAATAGGGCGGCCATCTAAAATGGGCATTACATTAGTGGCCATTTTCTTTTCTTTTATACCAAACATCTCCTTTTGAAACTTCTTCCCTCTCAATGCATTTGTGTAAATGTTTGCAAGCTGATCTTTAATTCTGCACTATAATACTTCAACTTTTTGTTTGTTTGTTTCAGATCCACTCCCTGATAAAAAGAAATATGCTTGGTCTTCGGATGGAACTGGATTCTTTGTGAGTTGACTCACACCCTGATTGTCATCTTAAACACTCTTGAGCCATATTAAACCTTTTTAGTATTTCCTGTGCATAAGGTTTGTGACATGAAAATGCTGCCAACCATGTGCCATACTTCCACTCTTAAAGAATCATGAAGTTTCCCAAATCTCTCATTTCACAGGCTTTATGTTGCTCAGATTTCATTTCTTTATGGGAGGGATAGTGAAAGAAAAGAACCCTTCAGGAGTAAGTGTGATAGTGGCATGTGTTGGGCTTACTTCATGGCTTATGGTGTCATTGAGTCCATTTCTGTGAGTGCCTTTGTGGAGGGTGCGCTTGTTGCTTGAGGTACCCTTTCCTCTGTACTTTTTGCATCCCAAACCCCTTTTCTTGCCTTTTGATAAACACTTGTTATAGATGTTGTGCATTCAGTGCATCAATACAAGGAGCAATTACCATTAGAGGGGGTAGAGCTCAAGTTGGCCTTTGGATTTTACAGTTGGCCATTTATTATCCCATTCTTTCTTTATTATTATTATTTTAGAAGCAGCGGCATCAACCTCGACATCCTAGCCCTTCTTCTCATGAGAGAATGAACTATAACCCATTACCGAAGTTTAGTACATTGTGACAGGCTCCAGGATGAAACATGTTAAATATAGTGGGGAACGAAACGTTACTCTTGTGAGAGCCCCCCAGTAGTACCCCTTTTCTCTAGGTGGTGACAACACGAGACTAGGGCACAAAAGCTGGCCACCAAGGTGAAACAAGACAACAAACAGAACTTCGCGAGCTAGTGATCCATTATTCAACTTCAACCAATGATCCTCATCCTCATGCCTAGTAAATTAAGCACAACACTTCGCATGAAAGGACTAACATACCTCATGGCGACGTTGGCTTACCATCTTTCATACACTGAGTTGTCTGGATGTCATGAGCTTGGCTGATCTGCAGTAGAGAAAAATACAATTTGAGAGGGGCTGCTATCTGTGGACATGCTGATTATCGTCATGGTCGAGATCATTGTCTCCATTGTGGGCCATGAGACATGATCTCCTTTAGTTACCCCTAGGCGTGGGGGGGTAACAAGATTAATTGCATGAAGGAGGTACGTGGGCTCTCTACAGAGATATGTGGCCCCTTCATGGCATGCAATTTTACCGTATACCTTTTTTGGCCATGCGGGGAGAGAGAGAGTTCAAATTACCCGAAAGTTTGAATTATTATGGAGTTTGAGTTACCAAGCGGTTCAAGTGACCATTTTGTTCGAATCGCCATTCTATTTTGAATTTCCATTCTATTCGAATTACCATTCGATGGTAGAATTCAAATTATCAATTGGTGGGAGAGTTCAAGTTGCCATTTGGTTGGGAAATTTGGGAGAGCTTGAATTACCATTTTATTGGGGAAATTTGCGAGAGTTCTATCTGAGCATAAGCAACCATAGAACTGTTACCCCCTCTCAACTAGGGTAACTAGAGGAGCTAATGTCTCATGGCCCGCAATGAAGATAGTGATCTTGATGAGGATGATGATCAATATTCTCACAGGAAACAACCATGCACCCCTTAGATGTCTCTCTCCTCATCAGCACAACTCATCACACTCGATCAACATGGTTCATCGAAAGATGGTGGTCCAACACATTATGAGGTACATTAGTCTTTGTTTCATATAAAGTGTCATATTTAATGCATTTGACATGTGAGTGAGGATCATGGGTTGAAGTTGGATAATGGATCATAAACTTAGAAGTTATGTGTTTTGCCTTGTTTCACCTTAGTGGCCATTATTAGTGTCCTCGTCCCATTTTGTCACTCTTGGGGAACATTGGTACTACTGGGAGGCTTTGATAAGGGTAACGTACCATTCCCCCCATACTTAACACTTTCCATCTTGGGACCTTCCGCAATGTAATAAACTTTGGTATGG
>ML787911.1:185207-216564 GCA_009831015.1 Picea engelmannii | reverse complement strand
ATGTTTTTGCATATTGTCGTATCTTGTCTGTTATTTTGCTTAATAAAATTGTTGATTTGGTTATGGTTCCAAATCTATATGCATGCACTGTATAAAACTATTAAACATAGCAAAATGCATCCATAAACCTTTTGAAACTCAACCAGAAACCCTAGTGCATCAGATCTGCAGTCACAACCCTAGAGTTAGCATTTGATATCCAGATTCGAGGATCCGAGGATATTACTGTGGTATCAATGCCTTCTTCCTGCCAGCCTGTGAAGAAGCGCTCGACTCATGACCCCATGATTCCGGGAACAAGTGAAGAATACCCAGAGGGTAGAGGTCACATCGGGGACGAGTACATTCAGTACCGTAGGGGTCACAGTAGAGATAGAAGGGACAAAAACATGAGAGACTACATTCCCTTCCATATCCAATTAGATATAGAGCCAGAGATAGAGGACAAAGACATAGATCATATTAGTTTAGGGACAAAGGCCGAAATAAAAAGTAAGATGGGTGACAGACATGATATACTGGAGGGCAAGGGGAAAGGCCCATAAGCTCCTTACGACAATACCCAGGCTATGTTGAATGATCTCGCTAGAGGGCAACGAGACATGATGAATGCCATAACACAGATGGCAATCGATACACAACTGATCCAGAACAGCGTGGGCACGATTGGTGCAGACATAGCAGGTGGAGCGAGTGGTTCCATGGGACACTAGGGAGGTGGAGCCAGTGGGTCCAGTGGGAACCCAATAGGATCGAGTGGACACGAGACACCCACTCATACCTATATCTCAGCGGGGAAAATTTCCAGGCCGTTCTTTCCACAGTTCCAGGGGGAACAACAGATTGGACATCTAGGAAAGGGGCAGCAGATGGGACAGGAAGGACAGGGGCGGGCAGGCCAGATAGATCCGTTTGCAGAGTATAGGAGAGACTACTTGGCACTGGAGCCTAAGTTCCACGTCGACATGAGCTTGATGGACTACTGTTCGATCATATATCAAAACAGGCCCAGGGAGGCACAAAGGGGTAACATGCAGTCGCAGAACATGGATTTTATCAAGAAAGTGGGGAAACTGACCATTCCTTCTTTCGATGGTTCTGCTAAATGTTTAGCTCAGGCATGGGTGCAAAATATTGACACATACTTCAAGCTTAATCAGATGATGGAATCAGAGGCGATAAGCTTAACTACATTACACCTGGAGGGGGAAGCCCATGAGTGGTGGTATCACAGATTAATGACTTTGGGTCACAATCGCAGCACATCCTACCTGGAGTTCACTGAGAGATTGATGGAGAGGTTTGATCGGAGGGATCCAGAGCTTCACTTCAGAGATTTGACACAGTTGCGACAGACCAGATCAACCGAGTCCTTCATTACAAACTTCTAGAGAAAGGTCGTAGCCGTGACTGATATTTCTGAGCATAGATTAGTGATGCTCTTTACTGAGGGGTTGACCAAACCATTGAGAGGTTGGGTGAAATCCTTCAAACCTCGCACCCTTAAGGATGCCATTGTGTGCACTAGAGATATGGGAGAATCAATGCAAAAAACAAAAACCTTCTCAATACCCTTATCTTTGTTCCACACAAAGACAAAGATCAGAGACCCCCTCAAAGGGATTGGAAAGGCAAAGAAAAACTAGATGATGAGACCAGACATGATCTTATGAGGAAGAAGTTGTGCTTCACTTGCAAAGATCCGTGGGTGCCAGGACATAGATGCATGGGAAAGGGACAGATCCACTACATTGAGGTGGCATTAGATAGTGATGATGAGGAGGAGATCAGACCCACACTAGACAATGATTCTTCCTATTCAGAGGAGGAACATGCACACGAGGAGGGACAACCTCCAAAGACACTCCCACCGCAACTAGGACCACAGTCAGGTGGGAAGACAAAACCACGAGTCCCAACGAAGGGTGGAATCATAGCAACCCTTTCGGGAGTACCTAGATATGACACCATTAGACTCAAGGGACTCATTCAGGGGCAACGTGTCACAACATTAGTGGATGGTGGGGAACCCATAATTTTATAGATGCAACATTAGTAGCCAGGAGAGGGTTACAGATTGAGGAGTTTGAGGGATTCATGGTAGCAGTGGCAGATGGATACACCATGACTTGCTTGGACAGGGTACCAGATCTGGAAGTTAAACTAGGTAACTACACCATGACATACACCTTCTATGTAGTTGACTTATCAAAGACTGATGCTGTATTGGGCGTTTAATGCCTGTACTCACTGGGCGAGATTGGGTTCAATTATCAGACCTTGACGATGAGTTTCAAAGATACAAATGGGTCAAAGGTGGTATTGAGGGGCATGTCTACAGGAGCACTCGAGACAGTATCAACAAAGAGGATGGAGAGGATTTTCAGACATGGGGATGTGGTGTATGCTGTCGAGTGTTTAATTACCACCAGGAGGGATTTAGATGGCAGACAACATTATCATCCAGAGATCAGGGCACTTTTGAGTCAGTATGAGCTATTTGGGTCGATACCACTGAGGTGACCACTAGACAAAGGATTTGAGCACACTATTGAGTTAGAGGCATGGGTGACACTAGTGATCACCGCACCCTACAGACATCCTAAGAGATTCAAGGATGAGATTGGGAAAGCAATCAAGGACTTGCTTGAGATGGGGCACATGAGGCCCAACACTAGTCTGTTTGCTTCGTTCGTAGTATTGGTCCTGAAGAAGGATGGCACGCTGAGGATGTGCATAGACTATCGTGCACTAAACAAGAAGACCATAAAAAATAGGTATCCCATTTTGCGCATAGATGAGTTGTCGGATGAGCTACATGGGGCAATCTTCTTCACCAAGATAGATCTTTGCTCAGGTTACCATCAGATCAACATCCGAGAGCAAGATATTGAGAAGACAACTTTCATATGCCATTTTGGGCATTTCGAGTTCTTGGTCATGCCCTTCGGGTTGACCAACGCACCAACGACCTTCCAGTCTTGCATGAACCACATTTTCGGGGGACAGTTGCGGAAATATCTTTTGGTCTTCTTCGACAACATACTAATACATAGTAGGACTTGGGAAGAGCATCTGGCACACTTAGATGAGGTTCTGAGCATTATGCAGTCACAATCCTTATATGCCAAAGAATCCAAGTGTGATTTCGGAATGAGAGAGCTTCTGTACCTAGGCCACATTATCAGCGAGCGGGGAGGTCAGGTACATCAGGAAAAGATTAGGGCCATTCTGGATTGGACAACACCCAAGAACATCACGGAGTTGAGGGGATTCTTTGGGTTATGTAGTTAGTACTACAGGAGGTTCGTGAAAGGGTGCTCACAGTCGGGGGCACCGCTTACCGATTTGACAAAGAAAGGGGCTTTCCACTAGATCGAGGCATCATAACGCACTTTTGAGAAAATGAAGGAGGTCATGAGCACATGCCCAGTTCTAGCACTTCCCGATTTTTCGCAGCCCTTTGTCTTGGAGTGCGATGCATCAGGAGAGGGGATTGGAGTAGTATTGATGCAGGGAGGTCACCCCATAGTCTTTGAGAGCAGGAAGCTCAGCGAGTCTGAGAGGCTCTATCCTATCTACAACAAAGAAATGCTAGCTATCATGCACGTCTTAACAAATTTCAGACAATACTTAGTGGGCAACAGATTTGTGGTGAAAACTGATCACAATAGCTTGAAGTATTTCTTGGATCAGAAAGACCTCAGTGAGAGACAACATAAATGGGTTTCGAAGGTCCAAGCCTTTGACTTCAACATTGAGTATGTTAAAGGCAAGAGGAACGTCGTAGTAGATGCCCTATCTAGGAGGCCAGTGAGTTGTTCGTTGATGGACATATCTACAGATTGGAAGGCACAATTGCTGGTAGAATACTCCAAAAACAAATTTGCCTGTGAGGTGATGGATGGGCAAGTGGTAAATGAGAGATACCGAGTACTGGATGATGTCATCTTCTACCAGGACAAGCTCTACTTAGTTCCAAAATCTATACTGAAGGAAAAGATTTTGAAGACCAGTCATGATTCGCCATTAGCAGGTCATCAGGGGTACTTCAAGACGTACAAGTAGATCAGGGAGAGAATCTCATGGAAGGGTCTCAAGGATGATGTACCGAGACACGTCCTAGAGTGTATGACTTGTCAGCAGAACAAGACCGAGCAGACACACTCGATAGGGTTACTTCAACCTCGACCCATTCTGGAGCAAAAATGGGAGAGCATCTCCATGGACTTCATCACGAGACTACCTAGGGTGCAAGGTAGGGACTGTATTTTTGTGGTGGTCGACAGACTGACCAAGTTTGCGCACTTCTTTGCGATACCCACTGAGTATAAAGCCACTCAAGTGGCAAAGTTATTGTTCAGACTCCAGAGTGGTCTTCAGACTGCACGGGTTGCGCATGAAAATAGTCAACGACAGGGATGGGCATTTCATCAGTGCCTTTTGGTAGGAGTTGTTTAGGCTGGTGGGCACCGAGTTGGCTACGAGTACCAGTTACCATCCACAGACCGATGAACATACAAAGATAGTCAATAAATGGGTGGAAGGGTACCCGAGGAACTATGTAGGGGGGCAACAATGCATGTGGATAAAGTGGCTCCATATGGGCGAGTACTGCTATAACACGACATATCATATGTCCATCAGGATGACACCATTCAGAGCCTTGTACGGGTACAACGCACCATCATTCGTGGAGACAGTGTTTGAGGACAGTAGGGCTCCCAGAGCCAAATATTGGATAGAGGAGAGTCAGGAGATTCTCAAAATCTTGAAGGAAAATCTACAGGCAACACAGAATCAACATAAAGTATATGCAAACCGATAGAGAGTAGAGCGCAACTTTGAGGTGGGGGATTTGGTATTTCTGAGATTACAACTGTACAGACAGTCTTCTTTGAAGAAAAACGAATCAGAAAAACTGAAACCCAAGTTCTATGGACCTTACCGGATCGCCAGGAGAGTCGACAAGGTGGCCTACGAGCTAGAGCTACCAGAGGGTAGTAAGATCCACAATGTGTTCCACGTTTCTTGCCTCAAGAAGGCAGTGGGACATGTTACTACTTCGGAGGAGTTGCCACCATTGGACGAGGAGGGTCAGGTGGAGTTGGTGCCAAAGGAGGTTTTGGAGCAGAGGGAGCTTAGGTTGAGGAGTCAGATTATTAGGGAGTGCCTAGTCAGATGGAGGGGACTTCTAGTTGAGGATGCTAAATGGGAGGGAGATCAGATCCTACAACACCCTAGCTTGATGTTGCTTGACGACAATCAATCTTGGGAAGGGAGGACTGTAATGTCCCTTTCCCATTGATGACTCCATGAGGAGCGACTGAGTAGCCTATACTGGTTCCCGTAGGCTATAGTTTGAAGAAAAGGGAATAAAAGAATTATTTAATGTCATTTACCAGAAAAGCCTAAGTTGAAAGTGACATTAAGTAATAAAAGAAGCAAAAAAGGTGTTTTAAGTGACTTAAGTGATTATTAAATAAAAACTTAAGGAAAAGTCACTTAATTAATAAAGTGAATGAGAAATTAGATGAGGAGGGATATAAAAGGAGAAAAGTCAACTTAGTTCCTCATTATGCGGATTATGAATTGGAAATTAGAAACCAGAGAGGAGACAGGCAACCTTCTTCTTGTTTTGTGGATTTCTAGATGAAACCACCACCGTTGACAGAGTTCGGTGTTGATAGATGCAGCCTAGTTCGTCGGGAGGACCACATAGGTTCTTCATTGAGTTACAGGTTTAGGTTACAGTAGCAGGGAGATCCAACACAAGTCAATGCACAAGTATTCCAGTTGCAGCGTGAGGTTTGGGGAAGGTTTATCAATAGTTAGGGGTCGCCAGGTCCAACCAGATAGCGAGAGCCAAATTCCTTTCGACCCATTGGAGAGGAGGCCAAGGCGCTTCCAGTGAGACAAATCTCATGATTTTTGATGGGTAAAACACCTAGGGCATGCCAGTTCATCAGTTTACAGTGCGTGGGGGTTCAGTCATCCATCCGGGGTTTCGACAGTGCAGCAGAGAGCCAACGTCCCATCTCTAAGGTAGGGGGAGTGTGCTAGGGAGAAGGGCGACCCATTTGAGACAAATCTTAGCCCGTTCCGACAAGTATTGCCACCAGGGCGAACTTTCCAGTCTCCTGCAGCAGTTTTGCAACACATTTTTGGTTGCATGCAGCGCTTCCTTCCGTGCATGCAGTTGATCTACCTTGCAGATCTAAGATCCACCCATCTATCGTCGTTATCGGTATTTTTCAGTATCTTGTTTTGTGTTCCAGTTAAGATCGACATCTATAAAGATCTAGCTAAAGAGATTTGTTTAAGTTTCCGCATATTGTTGTATATTGTCCGTTATTTTGCTTAATAAAATTGTTGAGTTGGTTATGGTTCCAAATCTATTTGCATGCACTGTATAAAACTATTAAACACAACAAAACGCATCCATAAACCTTTTGAAACTCAACCAGAAACCCAACGCATTAGGTCTGCAGTCACAACCCCATAGTTAGCAGTTGATATCCAAATCCAAGGATCCGGGGATATTACACATTGGTGGTGATGTCATGTGCCAAGATACCTTGATGATGATGGGGCTTGCTTGCCATTGGGGCATCAATTGATGATTTGGGTCCTTGATGTATGACTTGACCCTTGATGAGGAGGCATGACTTCCACCTTGCTTGCAACACTTGACGATGAGATGTGGCCTTTGGAGGCCATCTACACCCTCTTGGAGCCTGACATCACCCACACGTGTGACCTTGGAGGACATATTTTGGTGTATTAGCATGTTTATCTATTGTTTTGAGGATATTTGAGGGGTCAGCCTAGACCTATCTCACTTGTATCATAGATTACTTTTGTTTTGAGGGGTTTTGGAGGGTTTTAGTGCTAGGGTTGCCTCATTTAAAGAGGCTAGCGCTACTCCTAAGCCAATCATAACTCACCACTTGTGAGAACTACTACTACTTGTCTTCTCTCTTATCTTTTTCGCTATGGAGCTCTTGTGCGCAATTTTGGAGTGATTTTGATAGATGCTTTCTCTTCTTATGGTGGATTCTTCATGAACTAGGGTTTCCTCAAACATAGCGAATTTGACTAGTAGGTGCTTTTCAAGTTTTAAGTGTTTATTCTTGGTTTGGTGAATGCTCTATTAGAGAGGCAATCCCCTTCCCTTGTTGCATCTACCTTAATTTTGTTGAAGCATACAAGGTCAAGATTAGGGATTGTGAGAGGACATCCCCCTTACCTTGTCTTTGAGTTTGAAACCTAGGGTTTATAAGAGGATAAACTTTAGGGTTTGACCTAATTCCATCTAATATCCTTGCTAGACGCTAAAGAAGAAGTGGGACGACACCCAGGGTTTATGAGAGGATAAACCTTAGGCTCTCTTCCTTTTAGTTTGACCTAGGCTTATGAGGGGATAATCCTAGGCTTCCAAACTTCACATCTTCTCTTGCATTTAGCCTCCTTTGATGGTGTTTGCATTGACTCCATTGCCCAAAGAAGGAAAACGACACTAGTGTTTTGCTCATAAGTGTTGCAAAACCCTAATAAATTTTCTCACTCTCAAAAGTGACTTGTTAGTTAGATACCTCATTACATTTGCATGCTTATTCTACCTCAACGATTTGCATTCCAAAAGTATGCTACAACTACCAGGGCTTAAGCAAATTGCATCTAACCAACTTGCTTTAGCAATAACTTTGGCATATAATCATTGTCTAACACCTCATTAGCATTTTACTTGGTATTGAGCTTAATTTCCATGGTTACATTGTTGAACTAGAGCAAGTTTCCTTTCTGCTGTTATAAAACTGTTGTTGCTGAAGTATTATTGTTTCTATTCAAGGTTTTAGTACAGCAATCAATGCCATATGGCTTAATGACCTTTTACTTGGTATTTAACATACATCGTGCATTACATTTCATCAATTTGTCATCACTTGCTGCTGTTATAAAACTGTTGTATGCTGATATATACAGTGTCCTTCTTGCAAATTTTATTACAGTAGCCCTCTTCCTTGATAGTTAGTGCTCTGGGGCTCACTATCCTTCCCTTACACTTGTTATTGGTCATTGAGTGCATTGGAACATTTCTCACACACATAAGATTAATTGCCTTGTCTAAGATTCATCCTAACATTTCCTTTCTTTTAGACCTAGCCTATCTCATTAAGTGACCAAGATAGGGGGCCATAGACTTGCCTCTAGCTTGCTATAGGATCTATTGAGGTCGCAAGGGAAGCCTCCCTTGTGTTGGATCTCTATCCTTCACTAAAATGAGGGAAGTACTTGCCTAGGTGACAGTGGCAATTAATTCCAATTGTTACGCAAGTTTAGCATCTCGTGAAGGCTTTGCACAAGTGCTAGATCCTGTGATAACAAGAACTACTGTAGAAGTTATGTTGAATTACAATTGAGAATTATGAAGGAAATGAAGATTATATGTAATGATAATCGATGTCATTGAGTAATTGATCAACAACTGAGAATCCCTAGAATCCTAGCAGTGAGATTTCTTTGCTAGCCTGTGTTGGAGGCCTGGAGGGAAGTGGGATAGCCCGAGGGACTGTTGAGCATAGAAAGGGATCCCATTCCTTGAGTTGTGCAGGCTGATGGGGAAAGAGGGCTGTGGACTGGGACTCTTGTAGGTGGAAAATTGACTGTGAACCTGGGAATTGGGCTATGTGAAGAGAGTTAGAGCCAACCATAAGTAAATTCGCCTTTGTGGATTCATAGCCTCAACTCAGGGGTGGCCTCTATTGCAGAGAGATTTGGTGCAATAGGGAGCCTATGGTTGGGTGGAATGTCCTTTTTTTTCAGCCAGTTGGTGGATAATTCCTAGAAAAATAAGTGTTCGTGACTTCTGATTATGCTGAATTAATGTTGTTTATGTCAATGATTATATTAGTTTCCAGTTTGGTCAGTTCTGTTTGCAAGTTTAAGTTTGCATTTTAAATTTATGGTGTCATGGTGACTGAAGGGTTTAATTATATTATATAAGCCTGCATTATAGTGCTTGCATATGTTAATTCATTAACAGTAGGGCAGTGAGGAAAGGTATCAGGACAGGAAATTTAGAGATGGCATCAGAGCAAAAAAGTTGGTGTGAAATTGGTGGCTTCAAGAGTACTCCATATCCTCAACCGAGTATAGAGGATGTTGGGTATGTTACAGTAGCCCACCTCAAGTTAGCCTTGTTGTATATACATTGCAGCATTGATAGAATATTGTTTCATATTCTTTCCACTTTCTTGTGTTTATCAAGAACATGCAGGTACTTTTAAGATCCAACATTGATCCATTTATCTACAATTGGGTTCATGTATCATGTCTTCTTATTTTTGCAAGATCAGCATAAATGCACATGGGCACTTATCCTTGTGTCTCACTCTTGCAGCTCATGTGAGTTTTACTGCACATGTAATGAGAGAGTTCTGGCCTTGAATTGGGACTGGTGTTTAGTTTGCATTTTCCTTTTGGAGGCTTTCTACTGGTGACCCAAAGGTTTTTATTCTGTTGTAGTTTCTACAAACAAATGTGGCTGATTTTTTGGTCTCTTTAACACTTGTTCTGCAACACATTTTCTCCCACGACTTAATTTTTCTTTTCTTTTCTATTTATTATATTGAATAGTGTCTTGTTTCACAATTCACAAATTTTTTGAAGAAAACAATTCTATGCTTCCCAATAACTTGTAAACATATTAGTTTGAAAGGCTATTTAGGATTCTTAAATTTTGGATGGCAAGGAGAACCCTCTCTGTTGTCTCATCCTTTTGACCATTCTTGTTATCAAAGATGTTGTCAATGTAAATTTGCATAATTATAGAGATTAGAAGCTCTTGTTTCCTTTGGAATGTTATTTTCATTGGGATTGTCTTGACTTGTCACTGATTGCATCCAGACTTTCATACATATGCTGAGTCTTATTGCAACTTTAACCCCTAATGAAACTCCTTTTAGTTGCCTTTTGTGTGGATGTAACTCATAATGATATTTGGTACTGGACATTGTGAAGGAATGTTAAATTTTTACAATATTGTTCTGCTCTTTTATGTCAAGAATCTTATCAAAATAGTTTACATCACTAGTGATAAAAGCTACAGTTAATTGCAGTTGCTTTTTGGATATGGGCTACTTATCTTATATAGAAGTTTCATTGATATGGTAACAGGAGTCAGATTGATTTAGCTAACTGTGTTCTTTATCTCTAGATTACGATAAATAGACCAGAGAGACGAAATGCTTTCCGACCACAAACTCTGAATGAAATGACACGAGCTCTGAATGATGCACGGAATGATATTGAGATCGGTGTCATCATCTTGACAGGAAAAGTATTATTCCTATTCTCCATCTTTTGAATCCTTTGGTTATTAAGAATTGTTGCTAATTGAGGGTTGATACTCATTTTATATTCCCTTTGGATGTAACAAAGTTTTGGTGATGCAAAATCTTACTAGTTTTTTAATCTTGTAAATGAAGATATTAGCAATGAGAATCATGCTGCCCTTGTGCAATTTCTTTTTGTACTATATCTGTTTCTTCTAAGTTGCGGCATAAAAAAAAGGGTGTCATGATTTAAGAATTGATGCCTGGCTTGAAAACTTCCAGTAATCTCACTCCCTCTGCTCCTCAAGTGAACAAAGAGAAAACAACTTTTTTCTTAGTTGAAAATGCTGCATATATTACATTATTAATCGATACACATGTACATCAAGATCATTACATCTAGGGGCAAAAGAGCCATCAAACAGGAGCTCCCTTCCTACATAAGCAAGGAGGGCTAGCATATACACTTTAGCCTCAACTTGAAGATTATCTACTTCATTTCTAAAAATAACAAACCTGGCAAAAAGCTGGATAGCCAAATCTGAGCTAAATATAACTTTGTCCAAATTGAATAAGAGATGAAACTGATGAAATGTTGTCCAACAATGCTGTTTCGATAAGAAATAAATTCTGGTTATACGGGTTAGATCCCATAATAGTTGAAAATTGGCAACCGTTGAGATGTTTTTGAATTTTTCCCTGTAAAAAGTGTCTAATGTTAAGATCAGGCCATCATATTTGACGTTTGATAACTTTCAAAAGTTTTCTTTTACGTGCACATTAAAAATTGCTCGCAATTTATAGTCTTATAGATTTTAATATGGGAGATATGTATATGTATGTAATGGAAATCAAATTAACAAGCTTATGTATGGATTTGTATCAGAGTCTACCTTGCATGGATTTATTGCATTCATACTATCCATGAATTTATTAGTCACACTCTGTCAGTTCTTTGTGTTCTCCATTCTTCATATAGTTTTCCCTTTTTAATATTGTTACCTTCCGAACCTGCACTTCAAGTGACAAAGCCCTAAAACACAAGTGCAAACCCATGGGAAGTCAAGAAGGCTGCCCACTGTCACCACAGCAGCCCTTCCTCACTTTAGGTCAACTATCCTCCGTGTTGAAATTACCCCTATATCTCAGTCACTGAGATTGCTGCCAATAATTTACTGACACAGAATTTATACTAGCTGATATAATTCTGGAAATTATGCAGAAATCTACAGCTGAAATATAAAACAAAAAATTTGCAGCGGAAACATACAGTAATCCAAACATAAAAATCACATAGACACCAGAAGTACCTTGGAACCCCAATGTGGGGAAAAACCAGCAAAGGAGGGGGTTTTATTATGGACTTTCAGAGGAATAAATTACAGCAGTTAAACTCAGAATTTTGCTTACAGCAATTTACAGAATTTTCCCTTGGCTGTACGGCTTGTTTTCCTTGGCTGTTTGACCCAGCAAACTCAGCCAACACAGCTGCCTCAGTACAGCCTCAAACTCTGCCTGTTCCTTGCTGTTCGTACGGCCTGAAACTGGCCTAAACTGCTGCTGGAAGGTACAGCTGAGTTCTGGCTGTTCTGGTTGAGGCCGTGCGGCCCTAACTCACCCTCTTTTAGCACTGTACAATCTGGCTCTGGTATGGCCTCTCCTTGGCTCCTCCTTGCTGCCTCAAGCTCTAGAAATTGCCCTTACCCTACTGTGCAACTTCTCCCAAGTTGCCCCTCTCTTCCTCAGCCCAAAACTAGCCCAAGCTCCCTCTTCCTTTCACTTGCTCAACCTCACAAATGAGAAATGTATCCTGTCCTCTCACCCTCAGCCTCCTTTTATCTCCCTAGCAGTCTCCCATCCTCTTTGACAAGTGTCCTAAGGCTTGGCCTCAATGTCTAAGAGTTGGGGTTGCTGGACCCCACTCTCCACTAGGAGGTGCGTCCTCCTTGGATAGGGACCCACACTCCACTAGCAGCCACCTTCAGAGGTGCGCCCTCTCCCCTTGGGCCCCACATTCCACTCAAATGTGAATTTTCTGCTGCAAGCCTAAGTCTAACTTAAGCTGAAAATAAAAAGGCTGATCTGGGTCAATTTTAGGTGCCCATCAGCATGCCCAGGACACATGGGCCTATGCTGAGACACCTCATGAGCTAAAACTAACAATCCCTCTTAACGAGGGAGGTGTCTCGACCAGGATCAATCTCTGATCCAATCAAATCTGCTGCTGCTGTTGTAGCTACTCCCTCTAAACCGGAAGATCCACCTGCTACTTCTACTGCACTCTGATCTGATGTGTGGTTCTGCTCAGCCATCAATGTCAAGTCATACCAACCGACTTTCTTTGACACTGATCTTTGGTCCAAGATCCCCCCTGGACCCACCTACAGGTTGTCCCAACACCATGTACATCATACCTTGCCTGATGTGAAGCCTCATTGCTGTATCCAAGGCCGCTCCCTCTGCCCGTATGAGTACAGGTCCATCATCGAACATTACATCATACCCCATATCCTCCAGGGCTGATATAGAGAGCAAGTTGACCTTCAACTTTGGCACATACATCATCTCATCCACCTCCAGAGACACTCTTGACTCTAGCTGAAATTTGATGCATCCAACCCCCTTTATTACATGTCTAATGCGCGTCCCATTCTTCACATGTCAGTTTGAGCCCGTCTCCTAAACACTAAGGAACACTGACCTCATTCCCGTCATATGGCGAGATGACCCACTGTCCATGAACCATGCCCCGTTGTCCTCAAACTCAGCCAATCTGCAACTGCTAGAAAGAGTGACAACCTGAGAAAATTCGTCCTCAAATTTCTCCGCAAACGCATCCATCTCAGTAGATGTTGTACCTGCTACCTCCGACTCCTTCTTCTTGTTAGGACACTTGCTGTCATAGTGGCCAGTTTTGTGACATGCAAAGCATCTGACTTTGCCCATGTCCCTGGAGCCTCCCGCTCCACTTCTCTTCTTGGCATGAAGAGTCATGTTATCGCACAATTTGTAGCTAGGATAAAGGGCTATAAGATTGAAGGCCAAACTGGCGTAACATGAACCTATCCCACCCAATGTCACCACGATGGGGAGGTTCTTTCTCTTTAGGGAGGTTAGGCCCAGGGGAGACGTCCCCGGTGACCTGTGGTTTTGAGGAGGCAGAAGGATAATGAGATAAGGACAAACTTTCCTCCTCACAAGTCACCACCCAAACAGAAAGTCCCGGTTAAACAACCAATAATAAAGTAAATCCCCAATGAAGAACACCTGCCTGGAACAAGACAACAACAAACGGATATATGCAAGCTATGTTTCAATGGGTTAGTACTTCATAAGACTCTGATAAATATATATAAGCAATTAGCAATAAATGTTGACGAAGTCAATGTTTAACAATAGCGAATGAAAAGATATAACACTTCACCAATAAATATTGGAACGATGTGGCATTCAATTTAACCAATCAACACTTCATTTAATAAATGCTTTAAACCACCATTCAATTGCTCATAAAGTAAAACGTTGCTGCATTAAAGATGAAATAACCAATGATGACGTCAACAACTTAGGGTTAGTGAGTTAGGGTTTGAAATTCAAAGAATTTAGAGAGTTGTTTGATCAACTTCACTTCAACGTTAGAGGACTTTTAGATCAGTGCCTTAGGGTTTAATGGAGTCATAAGTGAAGGACGCAAAGGTTGAAGGAGGCAAGATTTCAAGGACTAGAGGGAAAAGTTTTGGGGTGCTGCTAAAGCAGGGCCTCAAAATCAGAACCCTAGGGGAGAGAGGCTCACTCCGATGTTGCTAAAGCAAGGCCTCGTGCTCTCTCCTCCTTCCCGGCAGACGACTAGCTCAATAATAAAAATATAACCAAAACAAGAGGGTTTGATGAGGTGAGGTGTTGCTAAAGCAAGGCCTTTCAGCAAACCCTAGAAAGAGTATGGCCCTAGTGTAGTAGACCTAGGCCAGGGACGTCTCACTCTTTTTGGCATCAAAATAGTACGGCTAGCAAAGAGGAGTGTAGCTAAGGCTAGGCTCCTTCTTTCCTCAACAATGGCTTAAGGTTTCTCTATCAGGGGACATGAGACAATGACCTACTTGTGTACTTGTCCCCTAGGGTTTTGATTCAACAATATTTATAAACAAATGCAAGAAATTAAACTACAAACATTCATTCAAGAAGTTTTGCAGAAAAATACTTACAAATCACCAAGAAATAACCATGCAAACCCTAGTTGTAACACCTTCCTTCAAGAGAAACACCATAAATGCCAAAAATCTCTTCCTTCAACAAGTAAGCATCACTTAATTCAGCCAAAAACCCAAGAGAGGGCGCAAATTTCAGTCCTCCTTATGGAGTGAATGAGTTATCATAAAATGAGAGTCAAAACCCTCAATATATAGTGTATCAATGACCTAATTTACTTTTTTGGTCATAAAAAGGCCGACAAGGCCATAATACCAAAATAATCATGTTTTTACATTAAATGCTAGACTAAAACCCTAATCAAGCAAAAGGTAAGATGTCACCCCTTTCTAGGGTGACGTTAGCCCCTATTAGGGCAAATGTAGCCTCCTGAAGCAAGACGTTGGCCCTCATTGGGCTCCTCCAAGCTGCCACACGTGCCAACTGCCCTGTCCATCTGCCAATATGCTCATGATGACGTCATAAGTCTCTTGGTGATGTCCTAGGCCATCTAGAGCCAATGTCCCACTAAAAATGGGTCAATCCCCCTAGGTCAAACTGTGTCGGGGTGCCTCTTGTGGAACGTCCTCTTCTTCTCCGGTGCAAAATCTCTGATCATCCTCTGCCCTGTCTTTGCCCCTTGATGGGGTCTCAACATCCATCTGGTGGGCTCTTCAGCCCCATGGAGGTTTGAACTGATCATCTCCCCATGTGTACCGGTCCAAATGGTACCTGTCCGTCGGGTGTGGTCCTGCACATCAAAGGCTACGCCCTCCATGGGCTCATCAGTCACAGGGATCATAGCAATGTCAATCACATTTTATCATTAATATTATTAAACACACGCATAAAATCCCTAATACATCAGTTGACAGCTCAAAGACGTTACACAAGCCTGCAATACAAGTCTGGGGAAAAAGACAAGGCGTCCTATTGGGCTAGTGTCCACAGGAAAAGGAAAGTTCTCAGAAAGACCTCTTCCAAGCCATGTAAGTGGGTGGTGTGGTCAGGGGATGTCCAAGCATGTGGGTGCAATGATGGCCAAGGATGCAAAGGTGTTACCTGTGGGTGCCTTTGTAGAAGGCGAGCTGTCCCTGTCATGGATGCATTTTTTCCAAGCCCATTCTTGCCTTTATTCTTTTTATTCTTTTATTTGCTTTTTTGTTCAAAAGCTAATAAGGGGACACTGCCTTGGCATGGTGACTAGAGCTGACAACGTTACCCACAAGTACTTTCGCAGAGATGAGAAGGCTGGCTCGTGATGAGACCCCCTTTCCCTTGGCCTTGCAACCAAGAATCATTGCTTTGGCATGGTTACCAGCTGGTGACAATGTCATATTGCTAGGTACCCATGGACCTAATAGGTTGGCTTGTGATGAGACCCCTCATCCTCTGATTAGGTCTTGTTTTATTATTTTTCCAGGTCCCTCTTGTTTCTTATTTTTCCAGGTCCCTCTTATTTCTTGCTGAGAAGTCTTTTATTGCTTTCTCGAGGATCCCTGGGCAAAGTATCTCGAGGTTTATTATTGTATCATTTTGTCATTTCTAAGATTGAATAAAGAGACTTTGGAGTTCCATCGGTGTTGATGCTATGTGTGGATGCTTGAATCTTATGCTACGGTTATGAGGTAATCTGTAATTTTTGCTTCAATTTTGTATATCTATTGCAAAGGCTTTGAAAGTATGCTGTCATACAGTAGAGTGAGGTAAATCTAGTTTGATTAGTCTCATTTCTTTTCTTATAACTCACAAACTTTTATATTGCATGTCTTTTTTTTGGTTAAACTAACATGCATATCTGAGTTTTTGTTTTATGTAGGAGAGACCTTCGTTAATAGTGTTTGCAGGGTTGAAGTATATTTGTTTACAGGTTCTTCAAGCTTGGAGGATTGAGTGGTTGTAGTTTCAACCTTCATTCGTCCAAGATCGTCAAGGAATAAAGCTCCCTCTACTCTTCATTGAGGACTCCATAGCCCATATTTTTCAATTCTTGGAAAAAAGAGTTTCTTCCTTTCTCCCTCTCACATTCTTCAAAAGTTATTTGGTTACTTCCTTCATGCAAGCATAAGAAGCTAGATTTGAATTCAAAGTTTAACTTAGTTTCATTTTGCTTGCAAAGTATCTAGATCTAGGCATTGCTTTTTATCTATCTAAAGCTAGATCTAGTTAAGAAAAGCTCCTTTATTGCTAGTTTCTTTTCTGTAAAATTTAAAGGCTTGAAGGTGCATGATTGATTGAACTTCATTTCTATTATTTGGCAATATCAAAGTGCTTTCATTTGCTGTCCTAAAAGGCAGCCCTAAATCTCTAAAAAAATTACAAGTTTTAGCATAAATTTTACTTAGTCATTTTTTGCATTTTTTTTAAGTTGATCAAAGACACTTCTAAAGTGTTTTTGGCAATCTTTGGGATTTAATTGCTTGCTGTTTTCTTGAAGAAATAACAGGCACAAGGGAGGTTACGTCGATTTTGGCGAAATCAGAGCTTTCGGAGCATCCGTGGGTTTCCTACTTCATCAAAGAAGCTTTTTCTGTTTTAATTTCCTTGTAATTTTTAAGATCCACAACGTTGACTGCCTCTCCAACTAGGGGGTCAACTCCATGTGCCATGAAGATATGCATCATCAGATGCTCATTTGTCGAAGACTTTGGTTCTACAGGGCATTTTTGGCCCAAGCACTCCTTTTTGTAACTGGAATTTCCGCACCCCTGCGTGGGTCAATAATGTAATAGGTCTGCATGAGTCATAGTTAGGTCAGTTACCTTGGGATCGGTTCATTGGGAGAGTTCCTTTCACCGAGGGTTTTTTATCCTCAGGTTATCAATTGGGTTTTTCAGCCTTATCGATTTCCCTTGAGTTTTTTCCTCACACTTGCAATAATTCCTCCAAAGTGGTGAAAGGCGTTCTAGTGGGCTTATCTTCTGGTAACTATTGTTAGGAAATGATGTAAATGACCATGCAAGACATCTTAGAAAGTCTCACGGAATTCCTTTGAGTCTAGATTAGTTTTTTTTAATTAATTAATTTTTAATTAAATTTCCCTAAGTTTGGAGGTTTAATTATTTAATTAATTAATTATTATTGAGCAAAAATTGTAAAAACTAGGTCCTTGGACTTTTGATAGGGGTAGTTGTGCTCAAAAGAAATGAAATGAGACCCCCTACATCCTTGGACCAAATTTCAGCTCAGTCGGACAACTTCTGCTATGGGTTTGTCCACCGGGAGTGTCAGTCAATAAAAAATAACAATTTTAATTGCTAAGTCCAAACATAACAAAAATGTAAAAATTGTAATAATGAGTTAAAAGGATGATGAAAAGGTGGATAAAGATTGAGAGAGGTTGCCTAACCCATTCCTACACAACCCAACTTGATTCAACCCTTTTCTACACCCTCACCCCCTCACATCACTTAAACCCTCACACCCCCTAGGGAAAGTGACGCCCTCCCTAGATAGCACAATATTATAACTTGAAGTTGGTGTGTGGGGGGCCCCTCTTACATGTGGTATGCCTCTCCTAGGCCTCCACGTCACCTCCTAACTCATCCCCACACCCTACCTCTCATTTATGGCCTCCCATTCCTTTCCTCTCCCCCAAATGGTGCTCCCTCCAAGGAGAGTTACGCCCCCCTTATTGTGATTCCTCTAGAAAATTCGTTTTGATGGTTGGGGCCCCCTTTCTCTCCCTTGGCATGCATCCCCTAGCCTCCCACTACCCTTTTGTGTGATCCCAACACTCCCTCACTCATCCACACCCTTGATCCATGTGATCAAACCCTAGATGGTGCGCCTTACCCTTGGGATTCCCTCTTGTGCTTGGTGGTGGACACTTGGCATTGATCCAAGAGGGGTGAGTTTGCCTCTCCAAGTATAAAAGGAACCCCTCTCACCCTCATTTACTTACCATATCTTGAGCTATTGTTATGCTACTTCATTTTCCACTCTTTCTCTCTCTTTCTTGTTCCATCTTTCTTCCATTCTTTGGCTCTTAGGGTTTTGGAGCAAGTATTTCTCCAAGATCCATTTCTTGAGTAATAAAGGAGAAACTTTGGAGGATATTGGAAGAGCAATAAGTATTTTTGTTCTTGCTACACATGAGGTAACATTGTGAAATTTTGGCATGATGGTTGCATAGATTAGATCTTGGGTAAAGTATTTTATTTGAGTAGATCTAACAACGAGTATTCTTGTAGATCTATATATGTGAGTTGCTAGATAGGGTGCAAGTATTTCATATTATTAGCATATTCAGCCACATTATCTTCTTGTGTGCATCATATTTTGTCAAGTTTTGCAGGTTTGTTTCAAGGGTTTTATTGGGAATGCCTCAAGGACGAGTCCTCCCTTAAAGCACATTCAAACTCCTCATTTTCCAATCTTCTTTTCTCATTCTTTCTTGTTGTCCTTTCATATATATTTCAGCTAGCTTAACATCTTAGAGTGGTCATCTAAATCTACTTTCTTCATAAAATTCTCCATGTGAAAAATTTATACCAAAACTAGAAATCTTTCTTCATCTTTGCTTGTTGTGTGTAGCTTTTCCAGCAAGTATATCTTGCTGGTTTTTGCAGGTTCAGATCTGGTTGAGGGGGTTGTGCTACCCCAAAAATGTCCACACAACACTCTAAGACCCTTCTCTTCAAGTGGGTAACATTCTCAACCTTTCTCTTCACTTTTTCTAGCTTCTTGTGCATAGATCTAGTCACTTCTTGCTGATTTTAGTAGCTCATAGCTTGTGAGGAGGATTGGTACGGCCTACCTCCCACGTGTGAGCTTGGGTAAGATTTAGCTTTGAGTTTTCTAACTCTAAATCACTCTCTTAAGCTAGGACGTGGGGTTAGTGAGCTTCTTGTAGTGGTTGCTTGCTTGCCTTGCTTGCTTGCCTCTCTTGCTTTCCCCTCTTTTTGTCTTTATCTCTTTCTTTCCAAGTTATCTTATAAGTTTAATAATTACCTACACTTTGGGAGAGGAATACCCCAAATTGTGAGGCTAGGGTTTTAATGTGCTTATGATCTATTCATGCTCTAATGGTTAAAATCATCTAGATCTAGATCTCTCACACGCTAATCTTTAAGCTTAAGCCCTTGGGGCATAATCAACTCACTTAGATCTATTTGCATGTTATAATCTCTTTCAAGATCTATTTTGTTGCATGCTCTAATCCAACACACTAAATGGTTAATGCTTAGATGGTTTAGTGAGTGGTTTTCATTTCATGCTATCATATCTTTAAGGCCATTTGCCACTACACTTAAGTGAATGTGTTGTTGATAAGTTGATAGTGTAGGCATACATCTAAATCTCTCAAGCTTTCTTTCATACTTAGTGCTTTCTCTTAATGCTTTAAACAAACATAAGATAAGTGGTGTAAGCTTGAGTTCTTCTTTCTTCTTTTTCCTTTGGGCAAGTTGTTCTTGTTTTGTGCTTTAGTTCTCTTTCATATCAAGCTTCTCATATTGATGATTTGATAATGGTGATGAACTAAATCGTTATTCTGCTTGCTCTTACATTGCTTATATGTGTTAATGCTCTTCATGTTCATGCTTAAACAACACACTTTCTAAGCTCATAAAAGTTTCGGTTTTGACACTAAATCACCAATTTAAGGCATCGTAAAGTCATCAAAACACTTTAAAATACACCTAAAAGTCTAACCAATTGATATACATACTTAATAGACTTAATAGGGTACTTTAAACCACCATCTTCACCATCTAAAACGGGGATTGAGGAGGGTAATGGAAGGTGATAGGCCGGGGACGGTCTCACAACGCGAAGGAGCGTCCTTTTCGTAAAAACTCAATTTTTAGGGCTGACCTATGAAGCTAGGGTAGGCCTCGTTGCCTCACTTCTTGAGCATCCAACAACTATTTGGCAATCGGGGGAGGAGGTTTTTGGTGAAACATCTAATAAGGGTAATAAAATATTTTCAATCTTAAGAACCCTTAACTCACTAAGTAATTAAACCTTGGGCTTAATACTTGTAATTTAATCTTTCATCTAATAATACCTTGTGGGTTAAATAACTAAGTGTTGAGTATCATAATCATTGTGGAATACTTGTGCCTTAACTTTTAAATCTTCTAAGTTTTCCTTTGACTTGTGAATGTTGATGTTGCCATTGAGGAGCAGTCTAATAGAGTAAGTGCTATTGGGGCATGCTTAGGCCTAATGTGTTGATGATGCTAATGCCTTGATCTTCTTTAAATCCCGCACATTGAAATAACGTGGTTAGCTTGTTGTGTCGTATTATTTTGTATTTAGCATTCTTTATTGTAAGTACTTGTATCTAATTTTGTAGAATAGTTATTCTTTTGTGATCTTTGTAATCATATTGTAACGAAACACCCTTACATTTAGTTGACCCCATTGCCCAACCTTAGGCACTAGTCTTAGTTGACTTAAAGAAAGGGCTTGCTTAACATACTAACCTTGCATCTCGCATTGCTGCCTTAGCATCATAGGTTAGACTCCCCCCAAACCTTAACAAATTAAAATCAACTCCTAGAATTTAAACGCCAAATCTTATCTAGTAACTAGGGTCTACCCCCCTTGGCTTCCCTAGGAGTAAGCCTAGACGAAAGAGGTTCCGGTCAAAGTGATAGCGTGGGCTGTGAACCTAGGCATTGTGCCTCCAAGGACACACTAAGTAAGCCGAACTTAGCTCACGTCTGCAAGTGTGTATAAGGACGACAACACACAGTTTGGAAGGATCCAAGTTACTAAGAAGAAGATCAAAGAGAACTTAGTTCTCATTGTAATAGGTTTAATAAAAGCGGGCCCTTTTGTGCCCAGTTTCTCCATCCCCATTAGGGGGATTTGTGTGTCGTGGTTTGGCTTTACTTTCTTTTTGTGCAAGTTTAATCTTTTGATCTTAAACACACATGAAATCATAAGCAAAACTAACACACATGACACTCACATTGCACATGCATGTCTAAAACTACTTTAAATCTTTATGCATGTTTATTTTAGAGTTTATTTTCCACTTTCAACAATAATTTTTGCAAGTTCAACTTTTTCAATTTTCTTGCAAAGCATATCTCTCAGTTACTTTACAAAGTTTATCTCTTTCAGTCTTGCAAAATCAATAAACCTTGTTTGTAGTTTAATTAGGGAAATCTCGGAAGTTGTTAGCTCAATGCGCAGGAAAACGCCTAAGGGGAATCTGTGAAGTAAGGCGGGCCCTCTCGGGACCTGGTTTCCCACCTGTTTTGGACATCCGACACCCTTAGTGAACTTATTGGTGAGACCTCTTGGGTTTCAGTAAGTTCTCCGCAAGTTTCCAAACAAAGAGCTAGCCTCTAAAGAGGCCACATATTCTTTCATTAATCTATCTTTAATTTATCTTAATAAAACACTCGATCAACAATTGCCCACGACTCCTTTTAAGGCACTGGTACAACTGGTTTATCTTTATGTGAACAATTTATTTAATTCTTGCAATTGTCTAACTAATTTCATTAATTTTGCAGATCTTGTATCCTACTTGATATATGCGTGCTTATGGATAAATGGTTTATGTGATTATCTCAAATGGTGAATGTTAATTGTTGAATGCCTTTGTTTTATTAAGCAATAAACTCCTAGAAGTAGTTCTTTTGCTTTTCTTAGTTTAAAAGAGCCTTAGATTATTCTTATAGGGACTACCCCCCTTGGCTTCGCTAAGAGTTGGCCTAGACGAAGGAGTTGAGGATCAGGTGACAACACCTTGACTCGAAACTTGCCCCCAAGGACACACCAAGTGGATTGAAGGTTTCTTCCACATTATCCCAGGTGTGTATAAGGCGACAACAAGTCCAATTGAATAAGCAAGAGACAAGCTAGTAAAGACTAGTTAAATCTCAACAATGATAGAGTAAGACTTTAGCATAAAAGCAAGGCTGCAACAAAAGCTTACTGTAATGATCATTGATATTTATCAGCCTTATGGCTGTAGGAAACCAAGCTTTATAATAGAAAATTCAGCGAATGAAAATCACTTCTAACTATCTCAAAAAGTGCGCTAGGGTTAGTAGTTTGTTAGGGCAAAGTTGTAGCCAATTCATAGGGTTAGTTTATGATTTATTTAGGGTTAGAGAGTTAGTTTTCTGCAGCCCTAATGGTTGTAGGTTAGTTTTGTAACAACAACAAATTTTAGTGGATGAAAGAGGACGCCTCAATGAGGCAAGAAAGCTTAGTGCTCAAGGAACAACGCCCAAATGAGATAACTTTAAAACTTGAAACTTTCACGTTTACCAATGCAACGTTTTATTTCTCCAATGCAACGACTAGTGCCTATGATTATGGGTTAATGGGGTCAAAAGAAAAGAGATAGAGCTACTACCTCCTTGGGGGTAGAAATCCTCTTATTCCCCAAGGCAAGTAACCTAGTTAGGGTTTAAAACTAAGGGGTGTATGCCCTTATACTTCTTTAGCAAACCCTTGCAAACAAGAATTCTATGCTTAAAAATATGATGGAACTAGAGTAGGGGTGTATGCACTTATACTCCCTACCTAGCCTTAACAAAGTCAACCTTGAGCTTGAATTACAAAGGATAGCAACAAGTAAAAGACTTACCAATCCAAATAGCAACAAGATAAACCATAGCATGCCAAGATAACCACCACAATAGCTAGAAAATGACCTCCAAGAGATAGTGCATCATCATCAACTCCACAACCAAAGAAAAACCATATCATAGCACAAGATAGCAAAAATCCTGGAGGGTAGTGAAAATTTCAGTCCAATGCTTCTCACAATGGGAGAGTTATGATTCAAAATGAGATCTTATGATCTCTATTTATACAAAATGTCATTCACATAGTTTGTCCACATTAGCAAGGGTAAACCATAAGATAAGGGGTCCACAACCCTTATCTTACCCCTTGCAACAAAATAATATTAAACAATTAATTTTTAAAATTCACTTTTACACAAAAGAAACCCTAGAATAGGTGACATCACCCCTTTAGGGGACGTTTTGGCACATTGAAGAAGTCATTGGGGTAGTAGATGCATGGCTAGGCCTCCAAAGGCAACTTGTCATTCATCCAAGTCTTCTCTTGATGGTCTTCAACCTTCCTTCCTTCAAAACGTGCCACATGTCATCAAGCAACACCTTCACCACCAAACCCTAGCCGTTTAGGTGACGTCAAGCTTATAGAAGTGACGTTTTGCCTCTCCTAGGAAAAACATTTGGCATGTAAGGGCTAGGTCATGTCATCCATAATGTCCTCTAGGACTCCAAAGGTATGTCTTTGTCATATGGCATGCAGGCCCTTGGCATCCAACCCGTGGGCTTCAAGCCCCATGGAAGCCCAAGCTAGGCTTGTTCTTCCAAAATTGTCCACCAACTAGGTCTTACAAAGACAAATGAGCACGCCCTCCAAGTATCGCAAGTCAAAATATCATGATGAGTAAATCCAATCAATAAATGAGCCACCTAAGCATGTGCATCAAAGATTACTCGGTCAAACAAGTAAGTGCTCAAAGACATTATGCAACTTGCCAAGCTTGGATATGGGAGGGTTGACGAGGTGTCCTATTGGGTAGATCTTTCCCTAGGTTAAGGAGTGTTTCCCAAGTCATCCCTCTCTAAGCCATGTGAAGTAGATGAAATGTTTATGGATCAAGACTCACTGGGCATGGGGTTCATGACAAAGAAGGGGTTGTTGTTAAGTTTTTACTATTGTTATTAGGTTAATTACAAATTACTTGAGCATTCAATGCATTTCCAAAACAACAGCATAAAGAGGATCACTGTAAGAAACACAATCACAAGGTATGCAACATTTTGTCATGGGAAACCCTCATGGGGGAGACAACCCAACAAAAACTTCCTCAATAATAGATTGCCAATACAATGCCAAGACTAAAACCAAGACTCCAAGAATAAACTAAGACTAAGCATGCACCTCTCTTTTCCTTCCTCCTGCAACTGCAACTGCCTTCAAGATATGTGCACTAGATGAGTGAGTGTGTGAGATGATGTAAGTGAGGCACCATCCTCACATATAAATATTAGTTGAGGAGGCACTAGGGTTATGTCTCTTCACATGGTAGGGACAACTTCTTCTAGAAGTGGTTAAAACCACTTTATAAACACTAGGGGGCGACTTTACAAATACCACCATATAAATATGGTTTGACCAATCCACAAAAGGGGATTTGATCTTATACAAGACCCAACATGATCAATCCGCAAAAGGGGATTTGATCTATAAGATAATAACTCAAATATAATTAGAATATTCTTCGAAGTTACAATATTTCAACACTCCCCCTTAACGAGAAGGGTATTCTATTGACATGACCCAATACAACATCATCAAGAGAAGGAGAGGGAAACATCATCATCAACATCTGGAACACTGATTGACACATCTATAAATCATCGAAAGTTTTTCTCATCATCAATATCATCATCGTTTACAGCATGGAGCTGGAGTAACATCATCATCATCATCATCAACATGAAGCTGAAACATCAACATCAATAGCACGAAGCTAAAACAACAACATCATCAACAACACGAAGCTGGAATAACAACTTCATCCACAGCATGAGGCTGGAACAACAACATCATCAACAATACAAAGCTGGAATAACAACATCATCCACAACACGAAACTGGAACAACAACATCATTAACACGTGGCAACAAAATGAGGTAGGTGTATCAACAACAACATTTGTGGTACTTTGACAGACCGTCCTTATCGGACCTTCGGGATCTGCCCAGGAATCATAAGATTCCCTAGGATATAAAATCCTAACAAGCTACCACGTGGTACTCTGACAAACCGTACTTACCGGACCTTCGAGATCTGCCCAGGAATGATAAGATTCCCTAGGATATAAAATCCTAACGGAGCTACCACTACTGACCACAACTGGCATATACATGCACAAGTACTCTGACAGACCGTCCTTATCGGACCTTCAGGATCTGCCCAGGGATGATCAATCCACTAGGATATAAAATCCTAACGGAGCTACCCGTTGTTGGTCAGGATACCATAACATCATCAACATCACTCCCCCTTTCGAGGGAGGTCCTTTTGGACAACACCAAGCTTGTCTCGGAAGTACTCAAACTTCACAAGAGACAGAGGCTTAGTCAACACATCTGCAACCTGCTCATATGTGCCAACATATTGGATCTTTACAACTCCCCTCTGCACCATATCATGAATGTAGTGATATTGGATCTCTATGTGCTTCGACTTATCATGGAACATTGGGTTCTCCGTCATCTTTATACAACTCTGGTTATCACATAGAATCACGGTGGCTTCCATCTCCAGATCGAACAGACCTGTCAACAACTTCCGAAGCCATATGGCTTCACAACTGGTGGGAAATGCTGCAATGTACTTCGCTTCTGCCGTGCTGAGAGAAATACTGGATTGCTTCCTGCTTTGCCATGAAGTCATGGCTGACCCCAAACTGAAACATCCTGAAGTGCTCTTTCTGTCTGAAGCACTTCCAGCCCAATCTGAATCAATATAACCATACAGTCTAAAGTCATGATCTCTGTATAACAGAGACATAATCCAACGTACCCTTAAGGTATCTCATCACATGCTTTGCAGCTACAAGGTGAACACGTCTGGGCTCCACCAGATACTGACTCAAGGTGTTCACAGCAAAGCATATATCTGGCTTGGTATTTTTCAGATACATCAATGATCCAATAATTTGTTTGTATAGAGTAGCATCAACCAACTCTGACGAAGTATTAACGAGAAGCTTCAGATTCGCTTCCATGGGTGTGTTCATGGCTTTACATTCCAACATGTCAAATCTCTTCAGTATTTCAACTGCATACTTCCCTTGGTTAAGGAAGATCTTCTCTAGGCTCTGCCAAACTTCAAGACCTAAGAAATAATGCATTGGGCCTAGGTCTTTCATCTCAAACTCTGCATCGAGCTTCTTCTTGCAATCTGTGATGAGCTTTTCTTCTCCTGTCAAGAATAAATCATCCACATATAGTAGCAATATAACTGGCTCATCATTCATAACCTTGAAGTAAAGGTTAGGATCAACTTTACTCTTGGTAAATCCCAAGCTCGTCAGGAAACTACCAATTCTGCCATACCAAGCTCTCGAAGCTTGTTTCAACCTGTACAGAGCTTTCTTCAACTTGCAGACATGAGTCTTCCTGTCCCGTACTTCTAACCAAATTTTCAAATTACATTGTACCAACCTGGTACACTTGCTCAACTGCAACTCAATCTGTATAATCATGTGTTGGTTCTATGTACTTTTTGCAAAGCATTATCTGTCTCACTTCCTGAGAGTATGTTCTCTACTCTCTCTGCAACTGTTTCTCTGGAATTGAGACTATGCACCTGCAACTGCTATTTCTGAAGCTGAGAATGACTGCTCTATAACTGTTGAACTTTGAGAGTAGCTCCTCTATTCTATCATGGCAACAACTTCATCTCAGAGTGGCTCAATAACTGATGGTGAAGGTAGCTTTTCTTCTTTCATGGAGGTAACTCAATCTCAAATACAAGGACTGCTCCCCTTGAATCTCATACTGTATCGAAATCATGGTTGTTCTGGTTGTCTTCACGAATACTGGAACTATTTCTTCGATTACTGGAGCAAGTGTCTCGTCATAGTCTTCTCCCTCTTGCTGGGAGAATCCTATGGACACAAATCAGGCTTTATACTATTATATGCAACATGCTTGATTTGTTATATCAATCTCGGAAGTCATCACTGACTTCCCTTCTAGTCTCAAGGAAAAATCCATATCCCAGTCCTTCTGCCTGGCTTCCTTCTCTACCACTGAAACAAGGGAATCTTTCGAGATTTCATGTCTCCTAGAGGTCTCTGAAGCTGCGATCTAGTCTTCTCAACTCATGGCATTTGTCTGCCAGTCCTAGAAGATGTCTCCTTTTCCCATTTGATCCTCTCTGAGAGCAGGCTCACTCTGATTCTTGATTTCTTCTGAGTCTACAAAGACTTCATAGTCTCTACAAGATATACTTGGTGTTAAATACCAAGTCTTAATATGAAAAGCTAAGTCAGACTTCAGACGAATTTTGCTTCCTGTCAAGGTGACTTCATTATCCATTGGCCAAGTCTATTGTGAGTTCTATTCTAATGTTCGGTGATCTTTGGAGCCTTTTGCTCCTTACAATCAATCTCCATATGAGATACTTTGTATCTCAAAAGTAGCTTCTTCTTCATCTTCTTTGGAACATGGATGTATACGGTCATGTATACAACTTGGATAGTCTGCTCCATGTCTCATCTAATACGTTGCCTCCTACAACCGTCACTGTAGCTCCCTCAGGGTTATCACCTGTGACCTGGCTGAAACAAGAACAACAAGGGAGAAACTTCAGACACGAATAATACTCTTTATAATAATAATAAAACAATCGCAAGAAAAATAGTCACAGTAGCTCCTTTAGAGCTATCACTTGTGACCTGCTTGAAACAAGGGTCAAAAGTAAGGAATAGAATAATAGGAAATGAGAGCAACACTCTTCTAGTGTTGTGATCAATCATTCCTCCTGGAAACAAAACAAGAGGTTTCTCCTAGAGGAGATGTTAGTTATATCTGGTAAGTGATTACAATAAGCATTTATCTCAATAATGCTTACATGCTACCAAGTATTCAATGATAAAACTTTTCAAAGATTGCTATCACAACTATAGTGTTTAGCAGTTATCAAACTTGATATGTGTAAATTTGAAAGTTATCAATTTAATTAATCAAACCTGGAACCTAGAGTCTTCTCCTCAAGAATCAGTGTGTTGCTTGTCTTCCGAGTCTCCTTCACTCAAGATGACAAGTAGTTTCTTCAACCTGTCCTCTGTACTAAGACAATATGCTATCTTGACAAAATTATGAGTTAGGGAATAAACTCTATAATCTCAACTTTAATCAATCTAATACTTTGACTTTAATTTTGACCAATGGTTAGTATGATAACTTCAACAAATCAAAATGCAACCTGGATATTCATAAGATTACAATAATGCCATAACAAGTAGAGGCATGTCAAAGTAATCAAACCTGGGGTGAAAAGTTCCTCTGAATGTGCTGGATCTGAGATCCTTCCGAATCTATGCTTGTTGCTTAGACAAAAGATCCTTTCTCCTGCAAATACTCTTTAGAATAATGTTACAGTTTGAACATATGTAAGTACATACCTCTGACAGTATCGTCAGGTAGTGGCACCATCTGGCAACAACGATAATAAATAACAAACCTTTAAAAACTTCAAAGGTGCTGCAACTTGTAATATAAAGGTAGCTGAAGATTTGCTAGGGTAAAGCGCACTAGGACAATAAAAATCAGTCCCAACACTTCACAAAAACTTTCACTGCAACTGGTACTGCAATTAGTGCAAAGAAACTAGTGCGAAGGAACTGGTACTGCAACTGCAACTTAGGGTTTTATGAGGAAACCCTAATTTCTCAAACTTCAAATTTTGGAATTCTGATCCAGGGACTAGATGCGCTGGGTTGAGGCGAGTTTACTGGAGCTGACTGTTTTAGAAAATTCGAAGTTTTACCCCTTGAAACTTGACTTGCGCAATTATGGACTGGTACTTTTGGTACTGGTTCTGGTTTCCTGGTTTTCTGGTACTAGTCAAAACTAGGATTTGACTTTCCAGGGAATCTGGCCACTGAAAAAGTTCGTTCAAGCTACCAAAAGATGCACTAGGACAGGGCACACTTCCCAAGATAGTTTTTGGTAAAAAATTCCTCTTTAGTAAAAAGCCCTAATTTTTTTGTACGACAACACTAACGTTTTTGATACCTAGTGAAAGATGCTCTATTCAGTCAAGCTTTGATACCATGTTAATTTTTTACTGTTGTTATTAGGTTAATTCCAAATTACTTGAGCATTCAATGCATTTCCAAAACAATAGCATAAAGAGGATCACTGAAAGAAACACAATCACAAGGTACACAACATTTTATCCTGGGAAAGCCTCATGGGGGAGAAAACCCAACAAAAACTTCCTCAATAATAGATTGCCAATACAATGCGAAGACTAAAACCAAGACTCCAAGAATAAACTAAGACTGAGCATGCACCTCTCTTCTCCTTCCTCCTGCAACTGCAACTGCCTTCAAGATATGTGAACTAGATGTGTGAGTGTGTGAGATGATGTAAGTGAGGCACCATTGTAACACCCCCGACCCCTAAGTACCCTTTTTTAGGGATGGGGCATCAAAATTTCGCTTTCCTTAATCATTTCAAATCCCCCCCCCGGATCTCCATCCTCTTTTGCTCATCAAGAGCTATCTAACAACTGCTACCCTACTCGAATCTGAGCTTTGGATTGGGAGTTACGCCCTTTCAAAGCTCTTCAAGTGTTATTGGTCAAGGGCCACGTGGTGCCCACATGGGTCCATCTCATTTGTACCATCCCAAGTTCCTTGAAGTCCCAGAATTCCCCAGCGCTCCTGCATCTATGGTGGAAATCCATCCACTGTTAAATCCAACGACGGAACTTCGTCTTCGTTTAACACAGGCTTAAGGGAATTCGACGTTCGGCGTTGAACGTCCCTTTTCTTTTCTACGCGCATATCCTTCGGAGTCCTGAAGCCCCAAAATCCTGCCATGTAGTACTGGCCTTCGGCCCTTTTGACTTGTTTGGTACACTACCCCAAACCTCCGGAGTTCCAAATCCCGAACTCTTGAAGGGTCCACACTTACACGTGGTGGTGCGTTAAATGCAGAGGTAGGGACTGGTGGGTCCCGACCTTCGGCCAAATTAACCCTAGTGTCCTAGCGTCCCAGGTTCCCCGAAGTCCCGAAGTCCCGGTGGTCCCTGGTACTCCACCAACCTTTAGACCAAGCAAGCATGCGCCAGGGGTTGACGCGTGGCAAGGGGCAGAGATGACACCTGGCCCCATCAATGGGTGACACGTTTCACATTCTAATAGGCATATAAGGTCTGTGAAAAGCACGAATCCAGGTGACATGTGGCATGTCGAACATGGGTCCGTGTCACCCTGGGTGACGTCAGCGTGCGACGTCACTCCGGATGGGCAACCTTTGGTAGTCTCTAGCGTCTCCTACCTGCGAAATCTTTCGGAGCTCCGAAGTTCGAACTCTCGCCAACAACCTTCCATCACCCCTTATATCTCACGGTCGAGATGGGTCCACGTAGATCCATAGATCTATGGACTCCGTTGCTTCGCAACTTCGGCGTTCAGGGGATCCACTGTGTAATCTCCTTTTTACTCCCGAAGTGGTCAGCACCGGGCTGACCACGGTCTAGATCCGACGGTTAGGAGGGGTCCTGAAGCATCCTCGGATTAACGGTTCGTGTTACTTCGCGACTTCGATGTTCGGGGGTTCTACCCTGTTATCGCACGGTTTGTAGGAAAGGTTTAAGGAGCTTGAGTCAGGGCTTAAAACCGGCGTAACAGGAGCTTCCCCACCCACTGTCACCTCGATGGGGGGCTCTTTCTATTTAGGAGGGCTAGTCCAAGGGAGACGTCCCTAAGCAATCTAGGTCAATGAAGGGCTAAGGGTAATAAAATCAAGTCAAAGAAGTTCCCTTTTCACAGATTGCTGCCCAAATGAGATAGTCAAGGAGAAATATCCACTGATGATGCACCTGTTTGCGAGACAAAACAAAGAAAACTAGAATATGTGCTTGCAGTGGGTTAGTACTTCATGAAATTAATGACTATCTTCCAATACATATATGAGCAAATGATGAATGCTATTATTGACGAAGTCAATGATGGCTAAATAAAGACAAAGGATTAATATCACTTCTTCAATAAAGCAATAGAGATAAAAGCATCCAACGTTCACAATTAAGTCCTTGTATTAAATGTCAATGCAATAGATATCTCAAA
>ML787911.1:148347-158358 GCA_009831015.1 Picea engelmannii | reverse complement strand
CAAAAGGGGATTTGGTCCTAATACAATTACCGACATGATTAATCCACAATGGGGATTAATCTTATAAATAATATATCAATAATAATAAGAATACTCTTTGCAGTTACATTATTTCAACAAATACTAGTTGAGGAGGCGCTAGGGTTATGTCTCTTCACATGGTAGGGCCGACTTCTTTTAGAAGTGGTTAAAACCACTTTATAAACACTAGGGGCCGACTTTACAAATACCACCATATAAATATGGTTTGACCAATCCAGAAAAGGGGATTTGATCTTATACAAGACCCGACATGATGAATCCGCAAAAGGGGATTTGATCTATAAGATACTAACTCAAATATAATTAGAATATTCTTCGAAGTTACAATATTTCAACAATTGTAGTATCTCATTCATGGGTGCCTTTGTAGAGGGTGTGTGGCACCTTCATTTGCAATACATTTTTTCCATGCCCATCCTCTTGCCATTCTTTGTTTCTTTCATGTTTTAAGGAACAAGTTGAAGGCCACTGTCCTGGCGTGGTGTCTAGATAATGACAGTGTCACTCACAAATACCTTGCGGAAATGAGAAGGATGGCTCGTTATGAGACCCCCTTTCTCTCAATTGTGTAACTAAGAGCCACTACCCTGGCTTGGTGGCCAGATGATGGTAATGTCTTGCCTCTAGATATCCATGATCATGATAGGCCGGCTCGTGATGAGACCTCCTATCCTCAAACTAACCCCCTAAGTATTCAGTATCATTTATTCTTGTGGGTCCCCCTTTTCTTACAGAGAAGCGTTTCATTGATTTCTCGAGGGATCCCTAGGCGAAGCATCTGGAAGGTTTATATATGGGATTTTATCTTTTTAACCAACAACAATCCCTCTGGGCCTTCAGCCCCTTCTTCCCATGGAATGAGGGACAACCCCTTTTTGGGTCATTACACCCTAAAATCGCAAGAGACAAGGAAATTGGGGGATTTTAGGTGATAGAAAGTGGTAAGTATGGCTATGAATGGTACAATGGCTCTTCAAGAGAGTTCCTAGTAGCAAACCCATTCCCAAGGGAGACCACTTACTAGGGCACAATGTTAACCACCAAGGTGAAACGAGGCAAAAGGCGTAATGTCCAAGCATATGTCATGAAATCTAAAGCAGTCTAAGATACAACATACTCAAAATGCCTTAAATATTGAAATGACACTCACCATAATACCTGACTTGTACCTCATGGAGCAAGGCTCAGTGCCTTTTGGAAGCCAGTTGGTGTGGTGGATGCCATCTGAAAATCTCGACCTCTGTGGTGGTGAGAAGGGTCTCCATCTGTGTAAGTGGACATTGTTGGTCATGTAGTTTCTCGACACTCCATATCTGCAACCTGATGGCCTCGAGACATGATCTCCTTAGTTATCCCACAAAATGGTGATAACACTGCCCATCTGTGTGCCATCATGGCCATATCTGCAAAAACGAAAGCTCATCCATCCATCGTCCAAGGTCCAAAAGATGCGAGAGCCTATATCTGAGTATGTCAAGCCATCATGTGACTCAACGCTTTGCATCACACGTGCCATATCTTGCAATAGATGCACAACGTCTTGGGTTAAAGCAAGGGACATCCTTCAAAGGACCATGTCGGGTGCATCCAGATCGATCAAAGTTATGGAATCAAACAAGACCAATGTTCACAAGGTATAAGAGTCCTTAGATCATATAAAGTAAGCCGTTGCTTGACATAAAAGCCACATCAACAATTCACATCAAGTATCCCCTTCAAACTTCACATTAGCTCAAGACTTTATGCAATTTGGCAAGTTTAGGTATTGGAGGACCATCAAAAGACCCTATTAGGTGTGCGGCGTGCCAACCAGTGCAGGAAAGAAAAGTCCTAAGTACAAGGATACTTCCTTGGAGATGCAGGAAAGAAGAGAAACCCTTCAAGAGTAAGTTTGATAGTGAAACATATTGGGCTTACTTCGTGGCTATGGAATCATTGGGTCCATTTCTATGAGCGCCTTTGTAGAGGGAGCACTTGCTACTTGAGGTACCCTTTCCTCAGTAATTTTTGCATTCCAAACCCCTTTTCTTGTCTCTTGATACCCATTTATTACTTTGCAAGTCCACTTTACATGTTTCAAGCCTTATTCTTTCATTTTTATTGGGATAAAGTCCTGTTATAGATGTGCATTCAGTGCATCATGACAAGGGATTACCATTAGAGGGGGTAGCATTCAAGTTGGCCTTTGGCTTTTACAGATCGCCATTATCCCACATTTCTTTCTTTCATTTTTTATAGCAGCTGCATCAACCTTGGCATTCTAGCCCTTCTTCTCATGAGAAAATGAACCCTGACCCATTACTGAAGTTTAGTACATTGCGACAGGCTCTAGGATGGTAAGTGTTAAGTATGGGGGGGAAGCAGAACGTTATCCTTGTCAGAGCCCCTCAGTAATACCTGTTTTCCTTGGGGGTGACAACACTGGACTAGAGTACAAATGATGGTCACCAAGGTGAAACAAGGCAACAAGCATAACTTCTTGAGCTTATGATTCATTATCCAACTTCAACCAATGATCCTCATTCACATGCCTAATATATTAAGTATGACACTTCATATGAAACAAGGGTTAATGTACCTCATGATGACACTGGACCACCATCTCCCAAGGACTATGCTGATTGGATGTGACGAGCTTCGCTGATCAGGAGTGAGAGAGGCATCTGAGTGGCTACTGTGTTGTGATGAGTGGACATGCTGATTAATATCATTGTTGGGATCATTGTCTTTATTGTGGGCCATGAGATATGATCTCCTCTAGTTACCCCTAGGCATGGGGGGGTAACACTCCCAACACCAAGGAAGCAACTCTGTTTCAGTTTGCATATCTGTATCTGGTCTGCAATATTTCAGGTCCTCAAATATTTTGTCAGGGCGCTGACTTACAGAATACATTGTTTCTACAAGGTGAGGCCTTTCTACATGGATCATCAACAGGAGTCATAACCTGGCCTGAAAATGGCCCATACTGGGCAGGGAAGTGAATACTATTCTTGTTGCCATTCTCCCCCAACAGGATCACCAACATCAGAAGATTTGCTTCTCACAGAAAATATACAAGTCTTAACAATAAAAGCCAGATCCCACATCAAATTTCAATCACACAATGGACCAGCTGCTGTGGTTAATTGGTATCCTGATACAATGCTGTTCTCCGAACCTTCTGCTTCAGTATGAGGTGAATCCAATTTAAACCACAAATTCTGGACTTAGGATACGTTGCATGATTCAGGAGTCCATTTATCATTCCTTCTTCTCAGAGAGAAAGATTTCTGTTTAGAGGCACAGCAAATAAGTGACATATCGGTATCATTTTTAAGTACATATAGTATATAAATGACAGCCTCCTAAAGTCCCATATCTCCACGGGATAACCTCAAAATAGCAAAGTGTTTTCCATCCCCAAAATCCAACTTTATATCAAGATCGTGCAGTTCACCTTTAGTCTCGTGGGGAAACTTTCCCCAGTCACCAGCATTGATTGGACTGCTCCTTTGTTTTAGAAAAAGCTTACTAAGATCTGCATACATGTATGTTTTCTGTCCACTTAATCTTTGTACCCAGGATATTTAGGCCACAATGAATCATGCTAAAGCGGGACTCTACAATTTGACCATAAAATGTCTTCTTTATGTGATGACTTAATTTGTCAAAGAGTCCTGAAATATGAACAGCTTTTACACCCTTCAAATTGTCTGACCACTTAAAGGAAGGGGGTCTTTCACCATCTGCAAAAACTGTTTCATCATTTACAGGCCTTACACAGAGAAGGTAATTTCCTAGACCAAAAGATAGCATTGCCTTTCTTGATTCACCAGAAAATTTTAATCCATCATTGATGGATTAAACGGAAATATGGCCAACCAATCATGCAAGGTACTCCTGTCCATTCACCAATCAACTTGCACAAATGGTGAATAACAAAGTCTACAAGCACTAGGGCGTTCATCCAGTGAGCCATGTCTTAAAAGCTTCTATTAGGCTGAGTTGTTGTGGGATTGATTTGTTCAAATGAAGTTTGTTGGTAAATTCCTGGAGTAAAAAGTTATGCTTATCCTATATCTTGTTTTTAGTTCTTTCACAGTTGTTGCAATTTGTTTCTCTACTCTTCTTGGAATAGAAGCTATCCTGTGGGCTTCTAGGCTAAAACTGATTTGTATTGGCAAAATTTAGACACAGATTATAGGATATATGGTCCAAGACTACTTGCCGTTCATTTTATAAATGGGAAGCTACATATTTTCATGTCTTTCTGGAGCTCTTCGACCTTGAGTGATAGGAGTTTTTCTTTTTTAGCCTCTTTGAGCAACAGCTTGTTGCCACCTAATTGTCCCACAGTCCATTAGGCTAGGTGTTTGTCTAGATGGCATCCTCTGGTGGGTTTTCTGTGATCATATATTGGATATTACAGTTGACATTAGATCTGATGATCATTAGTGTTGGACAATTGTTCAACACTCCTACAATTTGGCAATTGGTAGCTGAAGCAGTTAGTTTGATTCCACTTTTGTGGGATTCATTGGCGCTTTATATTTTAGGATTCAGATTTTTTCCTTTGAAGCGGCTTTCTACCAATTCTATTATTTATCTGCATAAGAGCCTTGGGGGTGTACGCCCTTGTAATTCCCAAGTATAGCTAGACTTCTTAGGGTCATGCCAAGAGGGTATACGCCCTTGTAGTTCTCTTGGCAAAAACACCTTGAACAACAATAGACCTTACAAAAGTTAAGCTTGGATAAAAGATTTGACTTGCAACGCCCTAGGGGTGTACGCCCTTGTAATTCCTAGGGTTTTACAAACCAAAACAAAAATGCCTTGGAGGGTGTACGCCTTTGTAGTTCTCCAAGGCAACTTGTGCATAATAATCCCCTTCAAAACAAGTAAATGATAATACCTTGGGGAGGGTGTATGTGAAGAGAACTGAGGTACTATTAAGCTGCTAAATCTGATCTGTCTTTGACCAGAATTTAGCTCTAAGTTTAATCTTCCAAAACTGTCATTTGCTGCCTTTTAGGACAGAAAACAATTAGGTAACTTTCTGCTGATAATTTTCATTGGTTAAGTGTTATTTGAGGTGCCGTTGCAAGTGTTTTTACATTCCAATGTTAGCACATGCAATAGTACTCAAACACATAACACTCCTCGGATCTTTACAACTCTAAAATGCTGATCTAACAATTCTAAGCATGCATGAAATTGACACATCAGTTTTTGGTCAACATGACCCTGGAAAAACCCCCATGGGGAAAACCAGTTTGGAGTAGATGTATATAGAAGGCCTCAAAACAAACTGTACAACAAGGAAAACATATACAAGTGAACCTGGTACAATAGCAACCCTTCTAGGATGCTTTGGAGTCCCATGAAGATGTTCCTTCTAGCCCCTTGAAGCTAGGCACCCTTTGCCTTGGTGCATCCCTCTTCCTTTGCTAACCCTTGACCCTCTTTCCTTGTGCCTTTGCCTTTTCCCTTGAGATGCCTTTGCCTTCGCCTTTGCCCACTTGAACCTTGTGAAGCCCTTACCTCTTGCCTTGAACTTGGCGCCCTCCTCCTTGGCTTGGTGCGCACCTAGCCTTAGTGCGCCCCTCCTCTAGCAAGACCTCCCTCTATGGGTGTGCGCCCTTAGCTTCTCAATAAGGCCTCCCCTCAAGTAGTGCGCCCCACTTCCTCCATGAATCCTCTCATGAACATGGTGCACCCTCCTTGAAGCTTTGCGCCTCTCCTCCTCCAAGTGCGCCCTCAAGCAAGGAATGCACCTCTCCTCATGTGAGTGCCTCCAACTCCATGGAAGCACCTTCCTCCATGCTATGCACCTTCCTCCCTCAAGTAGCAAGTGCCCTCTACCTTGTGCACCCTCCTCTCCTCAAGATATGCTCCCAAGAGCTCTTCTCCTCCTCCTGTTTTCTCAAATCTCTCAAGTGAAGAATGAGTCTCATCTTTGCCCTATTCCCTCCTTTAGCCTCTCTTTGGCCAAACCTTAATCTAGACATGGCTAGATCCAATCTAGCCATGTCTAATCAATGGGTGAGATTTAATCCTAAAATCTCACTTAGGAAACCCACTTTCCTTAGTTTTCCTCATGTCCTTTAACTCACCCACAAAGTGAATTAATTGTCACTTTAATGACTTAAGTGACATATTTCACTTTTGACTTAAACTCCTAAGTCAAAGTGAAATTAGAACATAAAGTAAAGTAATGAGGGTAATAGTCTCCCCCTTTGTGTTTAGAGACTCACAAACACAAGGGGACCACTTTCCAAGGTACCCAAATCTCAACAGTATGCCCTTATACTTCTCCCAAGGGTTTGACATGACAAATTATAGAATTTAAAGCAAGATAACTAGACAATAAATGCAGATTTCTCTTACCAAATTCATAAGAAGCATTGAACAAACCCTTATGTCCAATATTTAGACCATTCACATATAAGAGAAAGAGATTCCAAGCCTAGCGCATCACTTTTCCACCAATAGCCAAGAAAAACTAAGACAAGTGCAAAGAGAGAGAGAGAATGCCCATAGCTAGCGAAAATTTCAGTCCAAGAGCCTCTCACAATGGAGAGTTATGTTAAAATGAGATCTTATGATCTCTTATTTATACAAAATGTTACTAAGATAGTTTGTCCACATAACTTAGGGTAAACCACAAGATTAGGGGTCAACAACCCTAAACTTTCCCCTTTTACAAAATAATATTAAACAATTCACTTAAAATTTGCTTTTACACAAAAGTAAACCCTAAATTAGAAAGACGTCACCCTTTTAGGGGACGTTTTGGCACTAGGAGCAAGTCGTTGGTGTAGGAGGGTGGCTAGGCTTGCCAAAGCCACATGTCAAGCATCCAAGTTACTTCCTTCATGGTCAAAGCCCAATTCTCCTCAAAAACGTCCAAGTGCCAATGCATATCAAGCACACCACCAAACCCTAACCCCCCTTTGTGATGTCATGCCTCTCAAGGTGACGTTTTGCCTCTCCTAGGAAAAACGTTTGGCATGTGGGGGCTAGGTTATGTCGTCCAAGTCATCTTCTAGGCCTCCAAGGTGTCATCTCTCTCATTTGGCATGCGGGCCCTTGACATCCACCTGTGGGCTTCAAGCCCCATGGAAGCCCAAGCTAGGTTTGTTCCTCCAAAACTGTCCACCAACTAGGTCCTGCAAAGACAAACAAGCATGCCCTCCAAGGATCTCAAGTCATAGCATCATGATAAGTAAATCATATCATTAAATGAGCCACCTAAGCACGTGCATCAAAGATTATCGTATCAAACAATTAAGTGCTCAAAGACATTATGCGACTTGTCAAGCTTGAATATGGGAGGGTTGATGAGGTGTCCTATTGGGTAGATCTTTCCCTAGGTCAAGGAGAGTTTCCAAAAGATCCCTCTCTAAGCCATGTAAAGTGGGTGAAGTGGTTTGGGTCAAGACTCAATGGGCATGGGGTTCATGACATACACGGGGTTGTAGTGTCTCATTCATGGGTGCCTTTGTAGAGGGTGTGTGGCACCTTCGTTTGCAATGCAATGTTTCCAAGCCCATAGTTTTTCCATTCTTTGTTTCTTTCATATTTTAGGGACGAGTCGAAGGCCATTGCCCTAGCATGGTGTCTAGATAATGACAATGTCACTCACAAATACCTAGTGGAAATGAGAAGGCTGGCTCGTGATGAGACCCCCTTTCTCTCAGCCATGCTACTAAGAGCCATTACCCTGGCTTGGTGACCAGATGATGGTAATGTCATACCACTAAATATCCATGAACATGATAGGCCGACTCGTGATGAGACCTCCTATCCTCCAACTAACCCTTTAAGCATCTTAATCATTATTTCTTGTGGGTCCACCTTTTCTTACAGATAAGCATTTCATTGCTTTCTAGGGGGAATCCCTGGGCGAAGCATCTAGAAGGTTAATACATAAGCTTTTATCTTTTTCCCAACATCAATCCCTCTGGGCCTTCAACCCCTTCTTCCCATAGAATGAGGGACAACCCCTTCTTGGGTCAATATACCCTAAAGAACCCAAGAGATAAGGAAATGGGGGAAAATAGTGATGGAAAGTGGTAAGTATGGTCGGGAACGGTATGATGGCTCTTCAAGGGAGTTCCTAGTAGCAAACCCATCCCCAAGGAAGACCACTTACTAGGGCACAATGTCAACCACCAAGGTGAAGCAGGGCAAAAGGCATAATGTCCAAGCATATATCATGAAATCTAAAGTAGTCTAGGATACAACATACTAAAATTCCTCAAATATTGAAATGACACTCACCATAATACCCGACTTCTACCTCATGGAGCAAGGCCCATTTCCTTCCGGAAGCCAGCTGGTGTGGTGGATGCCATCTGAAAATCTGCGACCTCTGTGGTGGTGAGAAGGGTCTTCATCTGTGCAAAAGGATACTGCTAGTCATGTAGTCTCTCGACACTCCATATCTGCAACCTGAGGGCCTCGAGACATAATCTCCTTAGTTATCCACAAAATGGGGATAATAGAGCCTATGTATTTTTTAGTCCACTGGGCCTTAAAGCCATTTTTTCGTCTGATTTTGGTTTGGCTCGTGATTTTGGGTATTCTGGTTTCAGTTCGGTCACTTTGATATAATTATATGTAGGTTACTACTATTATTGAAAAATTGATTGGAAATTTCTTTAGAAATTTATGTTCTATTATATTATATCTTTAAACATCTGTATAATTGCAGATTAAGAGAATGCGCTGTGTAAATGTGAGTTAAGATTGTTTCCATGTAGGGACTGGGTGACAGGTTGTTGTGATATTGTAGGTACCAATACTTTAATATTCTTGATGGAAAGATGGCTTACGGGAAGCCATTCCTTGCAAAAGATCAGGTCTTTTATTTTAAGGGAGCATAACCAACCTTCTAGGAATCTTTTCATGGAGCTTATGGACTGGTAATAGGTAGTTTTAGATACAGATTCTCCTCAATTAGCAAAGAAATATCTTCATGGCTCCCATTTGTGGTAGATGCAAATTAGATGTTTCTTTCATGTATTTTTTTCATTTCTACTTTGTCTTCCTAATTGTATTTGGCTAGGATCAAGTCCATTTCCTACCTATAAATCTACCCTATTTTTGTTGAGGACATTTTTCACATTTATCCAGTTATTTAAATTTTAAACATCTTATATTGATTCAGACGTGTTTGCTCTTGTGTGTGGATGTTCAAGCTAGAGAAAGGAAGATGTAGAGAGAGAGAACGTTTTGCATTAACCTTCAAATTTCCTAGATGACATTTAAAAAAAAGATATTCTTGTTATAGGCATGTCAAAGTCCATGTCCTTTTCCACAACGTGATACTGACTCTTCCCTGTTAATGCACAGAAAGCCATACATTTTCTTATGAATCCATTATGTTGATTTCATCTTACCTTTTAAGTTCATGAGGTTATTAGTTTTCATGAATGATTAGAGAACTTGTCCTCCCTTTGATTGCAGGGTAACAAGGCATTTTGCAGTGGTGGGGATCAATCACTGCGAGGATCCCAAGGGTATTCTGATCATGATAGCACCGGGCGTCTTAATGTTTTGGACGTGCAGGTATGAAAAGACCGAGATCTAAATAGAAAAGCAATTGATATATTGTTTAATATTGCTGGATTTCTAGTATATAGCTTGATTTGTGAGTTTTTTTTGTACTTTTCATATAGAGAGATGGGAGGATACCAAGGATAAGAATTTACTGTTCTGAGTCCTGACATAAATTACGACCTAAAAAGGGAAATTAAATGTTCTCTTCAGGTAAAATTTGTAAGCTTGACAACTTGGCCATTATTAGATTTATCTTAGGATAAATATCAAATCTGTACGCACCATGAAGGGTCATGTTCCATGATGTACTTATTTGATCTATGAAGTAATATGTAGCATTTCTTCATTTTTTTTTATCAAATCTGTAAACATGTACTAGATTAGAAACTGCATGAACCTGTCCAGTTGGCAAAGGTGCAAACA
>ML787911.1:135544-146130 GCA_009831015.1 Picea engelmannii | reverse complement strand
GAGGGTTAGCTCAATTGGTCTAGAGCCAAATGTGAGTCTATCATGCTTGTTGTTGGTCACAAGTTCGACTCTCTTGATTCCCTCGGGGCGAGGCCCCGTAATCATGGCCGACGGTTTACCCCTCTTACCATCCATGGATCATGGGGAAGTATTCAGAGGGTTTTGCGTGAGTAGATTTCCTCGGAAAAAAGGAAAAAAACAATGTGTCCCTCCAAGTATGCCACATGCCTCCCAATAAAAAGCCTCCATAACCATCTCCAACTAACCCCTTCAACTGTGAAAAGGAAGTCAATAAAGTAGGGTTCCCAAGATGTTAACCTTAATTTGGATAAATTAGATTAATTTAACCATTGAACAATTAAATAAACTTCAACATGTGTGCACAAAGTTTAATGCTCAATTGTAACCATAGTCCCCCTCCAATTAGTCACCATGTCACCAACAAATTAAATCACCATGAACGTGTGTGCCAATGAGGGGTGCACTCTAATAAAGTGTTATACCATGTAAATAAAATATGTTCTCCCTAGCAAAACCCCACCACGATAACAACAAAACATAAAGCCCAACCTAAGGTGCACCACTATCAAGGGATTCTTACATCAAAAGTCATTATCCGACATTAGGAAAAAGGTTAGATCACTCAAATCATATGTAGTACCCTCTCCTCTAACTCAAACTTAGGAAATAACACATCAATGAGGGTACTAACATCATTAAACTCATTTTCCCCTAGGTGATGTCTAGCAAATGTTACATCATTAAGTTATATCACTTAGAAAAATCCCACAAAGGAAACATGAATCATTCCACCATAGGTACATCATAAGAGAAGGGGACATAACAAAGTGCTTGTTGATTTTGTAGCTTCAAAAGGCATTCCCACTAGAAGCCAAGGTGCTAGGCTTGTGGGAAATTTCGTTGGCACCAGTTTAGCCTTTCGTTTAGTCAAAATCGGCCTAGAAATGAGGCTAGGGCCTCATGGGCAAGGTGATGGGCTTTATGGGCTTGTGATGGGGTTCCACATCCACAAGAGGAGAATAAAATATTCTAATTAATTGTTGAGTTTAGGAAGGGCTCCTAAACTCACTCATTGGACTCCTATATAAAGGAGAGATGTCATTGTGACAATTGATTATCATGCAAGATGGAGAGAACATAAGTTAGGTGCACTTGTGCCAGAAGCTTGGAAATTTCAGCAAGGAGAAATCTGCAATTGTGACAAATTTGGCCTAGGGTTTGGGGTGATTTTTCTGTTTCAGTTTTCAGCCAAGGAAGGCTTCTTTCTCAGCCAAGAAGGCACATGTGTGAGGTCACACGTGTGAAGGAGGAAGAGTTGCAGGCATAAGAAGGGGTAGCGAGCTCACACGTGTGAGAAGGGAGTTGCACGTGTGAGAGACAACCCACACGTGTGAGCAACAAGCCATATGGATAGGCCGTACAATGCATACAACCATGTGTGAGCAGGCCTAGGGACAAAAAAAGACAGCTGCACGTGTGGAGGGTGACACAGGCCGCACATGTGAGATTCTGGGAAGGTACAACAGGGTCGTATAGGTTGACGTCAGCAGGCCATACAGTAGCAACAACTGAGTAGATTTGTCAAAAGTGATTTTCCAGGTAATTTTTGTTGAGTTGTATTTTACTGATTTTCTGTTGGGAGGACAGGGTTGTTCTTAGGATTTTTGCTGGTATTTTGTTGGACAAGGTTATCCTAGTTTTGGGTCAAAGTGTGTTGACCAGGAGGGCTGGTTTTGCCCTCAGATTTTCTGAATTTAATAAAGATTACAGAACAAAAATTTGTGTCTTAGTTGTGTTGGTGATTCCGCTCTGTTCTTTTGTGTTTCCGTTGCATATAATTTTTCAGTCATAATTTTCAGTGTGAAATTGTTCAGTGATAACAGCTAGGGTGCTACTATTAGCTCACTAGGTAGCAATTTTTAGATCTGAAAATTGGTCACATAGAGTGCATGTGAAAATTGACATGGTATCAGAGCTTGGGATTTGAAGAGAAGGTATCTTGAGACAAATTGTTGGATACAACAGTGGAGGAGTGTTGTTCTTGCACTGGTTCTTTTTCTTGTTTCGGGCAGGTCACCATGGTGAAAACATTGAAGCTTGAGGATAGAAGGGGCAACCAACTTTCAGGCTTGGAAGGCAAGGGTTCCCCTTCTATTGGAAGAAAATGACCTCAAAGAATATGTTGAGAGTGTGGTTGCAGCCCCTACCGATCCACAAGAGTTGATAGCTCACAAGAAGAAAGAAGTGAAGGCCAAGCGAGTGTTGCTTGAGTCCGTGAAGGATCACTTAGTTCCTCACATTGCTGAGAAGACATCTGTTAAGGACATGTATGATGCTTTGGTAGGTCTATATCATAATGGAAATACTGGCCGGAAGTTGCATTTGAAGCACCAACTTCAGGTTGCCAGGATGTCTAGTGAGGACACAGTCATGAGCTACCTTATGAAGATTACTCAAATCCGTGATCAACTTGTGTCCATCGATGATAAGGTGGAGAATGCTGAGTTGGTGAATGTAGCATTGAGAGGTCTTCCCAGGTCTTGGGAACCATTTGTGCAGGGGATCTGTGCACGAGACAAGTTTCCAGACTTTGACAGACTATGGACAGATTGCATCCAGGAGGAGACCCGGTTAGTATCCAGGGATATGGATGGTGTGGTAAAGAGTAGCAGTGATGAGAACCGGGCCCTTGTAGCTCGCACTAGGAAGGGCATAAGGGGTTCTCCAAACAGAAGAGGTCCATCAGGGAGAAGGACTTTTGCTGAGAGGGAAGCATCTCCAGGGTTGAGATGAAAGAAGGATCTTAGTAAGATTAGATGTTTTGAGTGTCATGATTTTGGGCACTATGCTTCACAGTGTCCACATTGGAGGGGAAGAGGAAGAAGGTAGCAGGCATCAACAACAAAGGTTGATGAGGTTGTAGATAGGTTCTGTTATCCCCCACTTTCAGGGATAACTAGGAGATCATGTCTCGAGGCCCACAGGTCCTAGACATGGAGTATCGACAACAAGATTGACTTCAGCATGGCCCTGGAGGGCCCACCTTTTCTCTCTTCCAGCATCTTTATCCTGTCAGCAGCCTCCACCACCATCGGCTTGGTCCTGTGTCAGAGAGGGTTCTTGCTTCATGAGGTAATTAGTTCAGGTATCATGGTATGTGTCACTTTGATCATCAAAACCATTGAATGTATGCATGTGATTCCTTTTATTTCTAACAATTGCTTGGACCTTACACTTGCCCACTTGACCATGTTTTGGGGATTGACAGGATGTCCTAGTAAGCCTGTGTCTATTGGTTTTGGTTAGACACTAGGGTTGTCTCTGAAAAGCCATCGTCCGCTCCCTTCACAACTTCACCTTTTCATCTTGTTTCCTGCTCACCTGTCCCATTCCACTTGTCTGAGCACTGGGTTGACCTATTTTGGGATTGCATCTTATCTAGTGGAAAGAAGGGGCTAAAGGCCCAGAAGGTAAAAGCAAGTTGGTAAAAGATAAAAGCCTAAGAATAAAACCTCGAGATGCTTCGCCCAGGGATCCTCGAGAAAGCAATAAAAGGCTTCTCAATAAGAAACAAGAGGAACCCTAAAAAATAATAAAACAAGATCTAACCAGAGGATAGGGGGTCTCATCACAAGCCAACGTATTAGGTCCATGGGTACCTAGCAGTATGACATTGCCATTAGCTGGTTACCACACCAGGGCAGTGACCTTTGGTTGCATGGCCAAGGGAAAGGGGGTCTCATCACGAGCCAACCTTCTCATTTCTGTGAAAGTACTTGTGGGTAACGCTGTCACCACTGGTCACCATGCCAGGGTAGTGTCCCCTGATTATCTCTTGAGCAAAAAAGAAAGAAAAAGCAATAAAAAATAAAATAACAAAAAAAAATAAAAGGCATGAATGGGCTTGGAAATAATTGCATCCATGACAGGTACAACTCGCCTTCTACAAAGGCACTCACAGGTAACTTCTTGTCATTACACCCACCTGCTTGGACATCCCTTGACCACTTCATCCACTTACATGGCTTGGAAGGGGTCTCTTCCAGGAACTTCCCTTATTCAGTGGACACTAGCCCAATAGGATGCCTTGCTCTTTTCCCAGACTTGTATAGTAGGTTTGTGTAATGTCTTTGAGCTATTGACTGATCTATTAGGGGTTTTATGCATGTGTTTATTAATATTGATGATGAAACATGATCGACATTGCTATAATCCCTGTGATTGATGAGTCCATGGAGGGCGTAGCTTTTGATGTGCAGGACCATATCTGACGGACATGTACCATCTTGGACCGGTACACATGGGGAGATGATCAGTTCAGACCTCCATGGGACTGAAGAGCCCATCAGGTGGATGCTGAGACCCCATCAGGGGGCAGATACAGGATAGAGATGGATCCGGAGCTTTGCACTAGAGGAGAAGAGGACGTTCCACCAGATGCACCTCGACAGAGCTTGACCTAGGGGGGATGACCCTTTCTTAATGGAACGTTGGCCTTGGGAGGCCTAGGACGTCACCATCTTGACCATGACGTCACCCAACATCATGGACGTTTTGGGGGGCAGACTAGGCAGCATTGGCACGTGTGGCAGGTTGGAGAATCCCAAGGAGGGCTAACGTTTTGCTCCAGGACGCCCCATCTGCCCAGAAAGGGGCTAACGTCTCCCTTGGAGGGGCTTTTAGTCTCTTTTCAACTTGATTTAGGATTTAATTTGACAATTTAATGTAAAACAATATGATTTTGGTATTTTGGCCTTGTCAGCCTTTTACATGACCTAAAAAAGTAAAATTAGGTCATGATATTGTATAAATGGAGGATTTTCTCCTTCATTTTTTCATCATCTTTCACTCACTCATTAGTGACGTTTGAAATTTGCTCCCTCTTGGGTATTTGGCTGGATTTAGTGAGGCACACTTGTTGAAGGAAGACTTTTTTGGCATTTTGTTGTGTTTCTCTTGAAGGAAGGTGTTACAACTAGGGTTTGTATGGTTATTTCTTGATGAATTGTAAGTATTTTTCTGCAAAACTTTTTAATGAATGGTTGTAGTTTAATTTCTTGCATATGTTTATGAATATTGCTGAATCAAAACCCTAGGTGACAAGCACACAAGTAGGTCCTTGTCTCATGTCCCCTGATAGAGAAATTTTCAGCCATTGAAGAAGGAAGAAAGAGCCTAGCCATAGCTACACTCCTATTTCTTCTTCCCTTTTTGTTGGTCGTACCTTTACAAGCTGAGAAGAAGGAGACGTCCTGAAGCCTGTTATCGCACAGTTTGTAGTTGGAGTAAAAGATGGATGGATAAGAGGCAAACTGGCATAATTGAGACTATCGTACCACTGTCACCTCAATAGGATAACTCTTTCTGTTTAGGGTGGTAGGCCCTGGGGAGACGTCCCCGGTGACCTGGGGTTTTGAGAAGGCAAAGGGTTATGGTTAAGTAGTAGTTTTCCCCCCTCACAAGTCACCATCGATCAGAAAGTCCCGACTAATCAGCCAATAAAGATAAATAATAACCCAAAAGTGTACCTGCCCGAGACAAAGCAACAAGGAAACTATACATGCTCAAGGTCACTTGCTTGGTTAGTACTTCATATAATCAAAGACTTTCTGATGTAAAGCAATTGACCAATAGTATAAGTGAAGCAAATCAATGATGCAAATAGCAATGATTACAATGTATCACTTCACAATAAATGCTAAAGAAGAAACTTCACAATGTGCAATTGCAATTTATCATCAATGTAACAATACCAACATTAGAAGCAACGCTTCAGCCAATCACTCAATTGCTTTAAAGATAAATAAATGCTGCAAAGTATAAGTATAACACAAGTAGATAATAGCAGCAATAGGGTTAGTGAATGTTAGTCTAAGCTAGGGTTAGAAGTAGTTAATGATTGTTCAAGAATGTTTAGAAGTTGTGTGTGATCAAGGTACTCAACACAAGAAGTCTTAGATCAGTGCGTTATTAGGGAAAATGGAGTCAAAATAGTTGCAGATGTTGAAGGGCCGAAATGATACTGACAAGGCTAGAGACAAGAGGGTTTAATGTTGAAGTGTTGCTAAGGCAAGGCCTCAACAATCAAACACTAGGGGAGACGACTCGCTAAGGTGTAGTAGACCTAGGCCTTAGTGCGTCTTCCTCCTTCTCTAGCTCAAAAGGGAAATTAAAACGGCTAGCTTGAGTAATAAATGCTATGGCTAAGGACAAGTGAGTTTAATGATGAAGTATTGCTAAGGCAAGGCTTCATCAATCAAACCCTAGGGGAAAATGACTCACTAAGGTGTAGAAACCCTAGGCCTTAGTGCGTTTTCCTCCTTCCTTAGCTCAATGGCAAGGCAAAAACGGCTAGGCTAGAAGAGTAGAGGTAGAGTGTTGCTATGGCAAGGCTCTATCTATCTTCAACAAATCTAAATGGCTCTTAGCATAACTTGGTAGGGACATGAAACAAGGACACCAACATGTGCTCATTCCCTCGGGTTTGATTCAGCAAATTCCATTAAAATGCAAGAAAAAGATACCATAACCATTCAAATAAAGAATAATTACAGAAATTCACTTACATTCATCAACCATTCATTAGGCAAAACCCTAGTTGTAAACCTTCCACCAAGAAAATACAGAAAATAGCCAAGAAAGAGCCTCCTTCAACAAGTCCGCATCAATTTTCAGCCAAAAACCCTAAAGGAGGGTGCAAATTTCAGACCTCACTAAGGGTGAGTGAAAGATGATGATCCAAAATGAGAGTTTTAGCTCTCTAATTATACAATACCAAGTGACCTTAATAAAATCTAGGTCACCAAAAGGCCGACAAGGCCAAAATACCAAATGATGTTGTTTTACATTAAATGTCATAAATGAAACCCTAATCAAGCAAAAGTAAGACGTCATGCCCTTTCTAGGGTGACGTTATTGCTTTTTAGGGCAACATTGGCCTCCTGGAGCAAAACATTAGCCCTCCTTGGGCCTCTCTAAGCTCCCACATGTGCCAGACTGCCATAACTGCCTCCCCAAAACATCCACAATGTTGGATGACGTCATGGGCATCCTAGGTGATGTCATGGGTCTTCCAAGGCCAACGTTCCAGTGGAGAGGGCACAACCCCCCTAGGTAAGACTCTGCTAGGGTGCCTCTATGGAACGTCCTCCTCTTCTCCGGAGCAAACTCCTCTGTCCTATGTCTGACCCTTGCTGGGGTCTCAACATCCATCTGGTGGGCTCTTTAGCCCCGTGGAGGTCCGAACTAATCATCTCCCCATGTGTACCTGTCCAATATGGTGTTAAAGTTTAAGCTATTATTAGGTTACCTTTCTATTTACTAGATAACAATAGCATAGACAGGATCACTGAGAGAAACACAATCACAAGAGTACACAAGCATTTATCCCGGGAAACCCTCAAGGGGAAGAAAACCAAACAAAACTTCCTTAATATAGATAGCCAATACAATGCCAAGATAATGAACCAAACAACACAAAAATTCCTCTTCCAAGGATGCGACTCTCTCTCTCTTTCTTCTTCCGGCAACTGGTAACTGCAACTTCCTTCAATACTTGCGCACTAGATGAGTGAGCTGAGTGTGTGTCTAAATGAGGCGCTGGACTCTCTTATTTATACAATTCTGGCACGTGTGGAAGTGTCTCTTCACTGGCAGGGCCGACTTCTTCTTCTGGGTGGTTATAACCACCTTTAATATATTATGGGGCCTCTTTAATATATTCTGGGGCCGACTTCTTATTTATCCTATTACAATTAGGGTTTGACCAATCCACAAAAGGGGATTTGGTCAATTACAATGCCTGACATGATCAATCCACAAAAGGGGATTGATCTAATCAATAATAAATATATTTTATCTTTATCCACAAAAGGGGATAAGAATATTCTTTGCAGTTACACAATATTTTAACATATGGTACTTGTCCGTCGGGTATGATCCTGCACATCAACAGATACGCCCTCCATGGGCTCATAAGTCAAAGGGATCATAGCAATGTCAATCACATCCAATCGTCAATTTTATTGAACATGTGTATAAAACCCCTTTTATCCAGTCAAGTGCTTAAAGACATTATACAAATCTGCAAGGCAAGTTTGGAGGAAGTGACAGGGCGTCCTATTGGGCTAGTGTCCACTGGAAAAGGGATGTTTCCGGAAGAGATCAAATCCCAGTCATGTTAATGGGTGAGGTGGATAAGGGATGTCCTGACAAGGGGTGCAGTGATAGCAGGAAAATGCAAGGCTTACCTATGGGTGCCTTTGTAGAAGGCGAGCTGCACCTGTCCTGGATGCAAATGTTTCCAAGCCCATTCATGCCTTTTATTCTTATTCTTTATTGCTTTTTCTTTCAAGAAGCTAATCAGGGGACACTGCCCTGGCGTGGTGACCAGTGGTGGCAATGTCACCCACAAGCACTTTCACTGAATGAGAAGGCTAGCTCGTGATGAGACCTCCTTTCTCTTGGTCAAGCAACCAAGAGCCACTACCCTGGCGTGGTGACCAACTACTAGTAGTGTCATACCGCTAGGTGCCCATGGACCTAATAGGCTGGCTCGTGATGAGACCCCCTATCCTCTGACTAGGTCTTGTTTTATTATGTTTATGGGTCCCTCTTGTTTCTTGCTGAGAAGATTTTTACTGCTTTCTCGGGGATCCTTGGGCGAAGCATCTTGAGGTTTTATTTTTAGGCTTTTATCTTTTGCCAGCTGCTTTTACCTTCTGGGCCTTTAGCCCCTTCTTCCCACAAGGCAAGGTGCAACCCTTAGATGATTGGCCAACCCAATGCCCGGACCAGTGTAAAGGGATGGATGAGCAGGAAGTAGGATGAAAAGTGGTAAGTATGATGGGAGTGGACGATGACTCTTTAGAAATTCCTCGAGTGGCAACTCAAAACCTATGGGCACAAGCTTACTAGGGCATCCTGTCATTCCCCCCAGACATGGTCAAGTGGATAAGTATAAGATCCAAGCACCCGTTAGAAACAAAAAGAATTAAATGCACATATTCAAATTTTTTGAGGATCATAGTGACACATACCATGATACCCGGACTCATTACCTCATGGAGCAAGATCCATCTTTGCTACAGGACCAAGTCGAGGTGATGGACACTGCTGCTATTGACAAAGTGGAGGTGTTGAAAGGAAGAAAAGATGGGCCCTCCAGGGCTATGCTCAAGTCGATCTGGCTCTCTGTACACCATGTCTAGGACCTGTGAGCCTTGTTATTGCACAGTTTGTAGATAGGAGAAAAGGCTACAAAGTAGAGAGTCAAACTGGCGTAACAGGAATCTATCCCACCCAATGTCACCACGATGGGATGGTTCTTTCTCTTTAGGGAGGTAAGGCCCAGGGGAGACGTCCCCGGTGACCTGGGGTTTTGAAGAGGCTAAAGGATAATCAGACAATGACAAGTCCCCCCTTCATAGATCACCACCAGAACAGATAGTCCGGCTTATAGCCAACACAGATAACCAAGTAGAATTCTTGCCCGAGAACAAAGCAACAATAAATTGATCTATGCAGGTTCTAGTTAGTACTTCATATATATCAAAGACTATCTGATATTCAATATAAGCAATTTGAAAGTAAATGTTGACGAAGTCAATGTTTACAAAATAGCAATAAAATAATGTCACTTCACCAATAAATACTAGAACGATATGGCATTCAATGTAATAAACCAACACTTTACTCAATTTATGCCTAAAACCAAATTCAATTGCTCACAAGATGAAATGTTGCTGCAATAAAGATGAAATATCCAATAATGATGTTAGCAACTTTAGGTTAGTAGGGTTAGCTAGAGTTAGGGTTAGTGTAGTTAGGGTTTCAATTCAAAATCTTTGAGAGAGTTTAGATCAAGTTCTACTTCAACGTTTGAGGTCTTAGATTAGTGCCTTAGGGTTTAATGGAGTCATAAGTGAAGGACGCACAGGTTGAAGGTGTTAGAATATGAAGGATTGTGCTCGTTTTACCATTGACAATACCCTTGTCACCCAACCATAGGCCGAAGCCACCCTCCGAGCACCTTGACCTTGACAGAGAAGAATACTGGTAGCAATCAATTGCCAAGCAAGGCTAATGCACCAAGAAAGAATAAAAACCAAAGCTGATTAGATAGTCCCACCCAGAAACTGGCGCAACCCCTTCCCCAGAAACTTGCGCACAAAGCTACCAATTGCAGTGCGCACAACTGGCTCTCTGCAATTCTGAGAATCTGTCAAATGAGAGACTGGCGCCCTGTATTTATAGTGGTTCTGGTAGACTTACTGGGGCCAACTTCTCCTTCTGGGTACTAATTAATTCATTATATTTCTGCAGCCGACATCTCGTCTAGGGTTTCCTTTACTTCTTTGCTTCCTTCCGGAATATTCTAATCTCGTCACAGGTCACAATAGAGGTTCATACCTCCCGAAGCTTCCATAATATTAACACTCCCTCCTAGCTAGGGAGGTATGGTCTTGAGCACAAACAGACCATTCAACTGGTAGTATCACGAGCACCGTCATTATTATCCAACTGGATAATCTCCTATGACAACTGGTACAATATCAATTGATAGA
>ML787911.1:105054-120812 GCA_009831015.1 Picea engelmannii | reverse complement strand
GGATAATATCCACCCCTGTCTTTCACTATGTCTGGACATCCTTAGACCACACCACCTCGTATTACATGGCTTGGATGATATCCTTTGGGAACTTTCCTTTTCTTATGGATCCTGGCCCAATAGGGCACTTTGTCTTTTTCTTCGGCTTTGTATAGTAGGTCATTGTAATGTCTTTGAGCTATTAGATGATATGTTAGGGGTTTTATGCATGCATTTGATAAAATTAATGATGAAATATGATTGACATTGCTATGATCCCGAGGACTAATGAGCCCATGGAGGGCAAAGTTTTTGATGTGCAGGACCATGCTCGATGGACAGGTACCAGGTGGACCGGTACACATGGGGAGATGATTAGTTCGGACCTCCATGGGGCTGAAGAGTCCATTAGATGGTTTTTGGGACCTCATCAGGGGCAGAGACAGGACAGTGATTGGTCAAGCCTTTGCACGAGAGAAGAAGAAAGACATTTTCATCCAGGACGCCTTGGTTGAGCCCAACCCTAGGGGGTTGACCCACTGCAGGTGGAACGTGTCCCTCTGTTGACCCAGGACGTCCTCCAGAGATCCTTGACGTCACCTCCAGCGTGTGGCAGCTTTACAGGGCAGTTTGGCACATGTGGCAGAGTTTGGAGGCCCAGAGAGGGCCAACGTTTGTCTTCTAGTGCTGAGATTTCCCTAAAAAGGGCCAACGTCTCCCTCAAAGGGGCTAGACGTCCTGCTTACTGCTCATTTAGGGTTTTTATTTAGTAGTTTAATGTAAAACAGTATGATTTTTAGTTATCAGCCTCGTCGGCTGTTTTAATGACCTAATTTTTAATTAAAGGTCATTGGATGATATAAATTGAGGACGTTTTCCCTCATTTTGACATAACACACTTCACTCACACAAGTGAGATCTGATTTTTGCACCCTTCTTGGGTAGATTTGTTGTCTAAGTGAGGTGCACTTACTATTGGAAGGATATTTTTGGCATTTATGGCATTTCTCTCAAGGAAGGTTTACAACTAGGGTTTGCTTGTGCTTTTCTTCATGACATGTAAGTAAATTTTCTTGCAAATTTTTTTAAATGAATGGTTGTAGGTGTAATTTCTTACATTTGCTTATTGTATTGCTGATTTAAAACCCTAGGTAACAAGCACACAACTAGGTCATTGTTACATGTCCCCTTAGAGAGAGATATTTTTCAGCCATTGAAGGAAAGAGATTAAGCCTAGCCTTTGCTACACTTATCTTGTTTCTTCCCTTGAGCTAGCGTTGAAGTTTATAAGTTGAAAAAAGGAGACGTCCTAGGCCTAGGTTGCCTACACCTAGGGTTTTCACCTTCTAGGGTTTGAAAGCCTTGTCTTTGCAACACTTTCTCCCTTAGACTTATTCTTTAGGCTAGCCGTTTTGCCAAGTTGATTTAGAGAAGGAGGAAAGAGCACGAGGCCTTGCTTAAGCAACACCGGAGTGAGCCTTTTTCCCCTAGGGTTTTGATTCTAGGGCCCTGCCTTTGCAGCACCATAGAACCCTACCTTCTAGTCTTTGGATCATCATCCTTTCAAGACCTTGTGCCCTTATCTTTTGACTCCATATACCCTAAGGCACTGATATCTGATTTCTAACGTTGGAGTTTTAGTGTGCAAAACTACTTTCAAAACTTTAAATTTTCAAACCCTAACTAACAAGCTAACCTGTTTAAGGCTGACGTCACAGTTGGATATTTCATTTTGACACAACAAAAGTTGGATATAAGCAATTAATGATGATTTTAAGCATTTATTGAGTAAATTGTTGATTGGACATATTGTTGGCTTAGTCATCTCTTTAGATATTGATGAATTGATAGTCTTTCATAGCTAATTGGCAAAACGTTGACTTCATTTTATATCTATTGCATTGCTTATTGAATAATATCAGATAGTCATTGAAGTACTAACCCTTTGAGTTATAGCCTGCAAATATATATATTGTATTGCTGTTGTCTTGTTCCGGGCAGGTGTTTTCAATAGGGCGTACACTTCTTTTATTGGCTGATTAGCCGGACTGTCTGACATTGGTGGTAACCTGTGAGGAGGGAACTCTAAAACTTGACTTTACACCTTCTGCCTCTTCGAACCCCAGGTTGCCGGGGACGTCTCCCTTGGGCTAACCTCCCTAAACAGAAAGAACCTCCCCATCGAGGCGACATTGGGTGGGGAAGGTTCCTGTTACGCCTGTTTGGTCTCTATCCTTTAGCCTATGACTTAAACAACAAACTGTGCGATAACAGGGCCGACTTGTAACTTCTTGTTTGCAACAACTTTTCTTGTTTTAATTGATTTGGGGCCGACTTGTAACTTCTTGTTTGCAACAACTTTTCTTGTTTTAATTGATTTGGGGCCGACTTGTAACTTCTTATCCATAGATCTAGGGCTTCTTGACCATACTTCGGGGCTTCACCTTTAAGAGGGCATAACTCTTCAACCCCGAGGAATCATGTGGCGTACCTCCTACCGTTGGAAATGGCATGACAAGGGCTATCCATCTATGAGATTTTTGAATGCATTAGTAGAGTCCATCATCCTCTTTTTCCTCTAACAACTTCGGGCTTCATGACCACATCTCCGGGCTTCTTAACAACTTAACCACTTGGCCATATTTCTAGGGATTCTTATAGACTTCTTCAAAGCGTCTTCCCGTGAGGGCCATGCTTAGAGCTACGTGAAAAGGGGACCACTTCAGAGACTTCTTCAAATATACCCATTACTTCTAGAGGCTACTAGACTTCTTCTATAGTTGACATCAATGAAAACCAATTTTCCAACAATGTCCCCCTTTGGCGTTGATGGAAACACTCATGCTCCCCTTGTGATCATTGCTCCCCCTGTCTCCATGCTTTTGTTCTCTCTCTCCCCCTTTGACATCAATGGCAAAGGGTAACTCCCCCTGACGAATTCTCTCCCCCTGTCTTCTTTGCAAAGTGTTGTGTAGATCACTGTGGGGCAGAAACTACTACAAGTTTCTATCAAAGATACTCAATTGTCTCTCTTGGGAGAGGTTTGGTGAAGATATCTGCAATCTGTTCCTTTGTCCCAATGTACTCCAAATTAATATTTTTTTTTGTTACTTGTTCTCACAAAAAGTGAAACTTGATAGGAATATGTTTGGTCTTGGAATGCATCACTTGATTCTTGGAGATACTTGTAACACTGATATTGTCACAGAGTATAGAGATGGGCTCATCATATTTTACTTGTATGTCTTGTAGTGTTTGCTTCATCCAGAGGACCTGAGTACACCATGTTGTTGCTGCAATATATTCTGCTTCTACTGTAGACAATGATACTGATGACTACTTCTTACTTAACCAGGATACCAGACAATCACCCAAATAGAAGACTACTCCACTAGTACTTCTTCTATAATCAATACTTCCTGCCCAATCTGCATCTGCGTAGGCCCATAGTCAACTCATTCCCTTTTAGATACCACAATCCAAACTCTATTGTTCTTTTAAGATATCTGAAGATTCTTTTTACTGCCAGCACATGAGATTTCTTCGGAGCTGCTTGAAATCTTGCAACTTGTTCAACTACTTCCATTACATCTGGTTTTGAGGCTGTTACATAGAGTAGGATGCCAATCATTGATCTATATAGTCACTGATTTGCTTCCTTAGATTCATCATCTTTACTCAACTTGCAACCAATTACCATAGGAGTACTTACGGGTTTGCAATCTTCCATTCCAAATTTCTTCAACATTTCTTTGATGTACTTGGTTTGGGAAATACAAATACCTTCATCCAACTAAGATATTTGAAGTCACAAAAAGAAAGTCAATTCACCAAGTAGTGACATCTCAAACTCATTATGCATGTCTTGGGAAAACTTCTTACTCATCTTGTCATCATCACTTCCAAAGATAATGTCATCCACATATACTTCAATGATAAGTATGATGTCCCTGTCAACCTTTACGTAGAAATTGCTATCTGCATTACCCTTTCTGAATCCTTGTTGCTGTAAGTACTTGTCCAATCTTGAATACCAGGCTCTAAGGGATTGCTTGAGTCCATACAAAGTTTTCTTCAATATGCAAACATAATCTTCTCTTTCTGACAATAGAAACCTTTCTTGCTGTTCGATGAAGACTTCTTCTTCTAATTCACCGTTTAGAAATGTCGATTTTACATCCATTTGATATACTTTGATTCTTTTGGAACATGCATAGGCCAAAATCATTCTGATTGCTTCCATTCTGGCACCAGGGGAAAAAGTTTCTTCAAAATCTACTCCTTCAACTTGAGCATATCCTTTGCATACTAACCTTGCTTTGTTTCTGGTTACCTGTCCATCTTCGTTTAGTTTGTTTCTAAATACCCATTTTGTACTTGTTATCCCTATTTTGTGGATAACTAAGGAGATTATGTCTCGAGGCCCTCAAGTTGCAGATATGGAGTGTCGAGAAGACTACATGACCCGTAGTACCCTTTTGCATAGTTGGAGACCCCTCTCACCACCACAAATGGTCACGGATTTCCAGGTGGCATCCACCACATCAGCTGGCTTCCGGAAGGCAGTGGGCCTTGCTCCATGAAGTACAAGTCAGTATTATGGTGAGCATCATTTCAATATTTAAGCCATTTGAGTATGTTGTATGTTAGAATGGTCTAGATTTCATGATATATGCTTGGACATTATGCCTTTCGCCATGCTTCACCTTGGTGGTTGACATTGTGCCCTAGTAAGTGGTCTTCCTTGGGGATGGGTTTGCTACTAGGGACTCCCTTAAAGAGCCTGTTATTACACGGATTGTAGGTTGCACTAGAGCCTTGTGCAATCTTAACCAATGGACAACACATTGGGACGAAACCCACTGTCACCTTAGGAAAGGTCCTGGGTGACCCCTGGGGAAAGACAATGGTAAAGTCTAAGAAGGCCCTAGGAGGTAACGATACAAGGCCAAGAAAGGTCCAAAGGCTATGAATGGATGGAGTAAGGGTGAAGGTAAAGGTGAAGTGTAAGTCACCTGCAACAAAAAGTCAATTATGCCAAGTGTAAATAAAAGCCAGGACCAATAAGTTAACCTCGCCATTGATTGCTGATGTGAAAGTTGTAGTTTTAAATAACAAGTGATCATAATTTTAATATTAAGGCAATGTCAGATTTGGCCAAATAAATGTGTGTACCCGATAGGCTTAGGCAGAAGGATCCTCACATGAGTGTCTAGTTGTTGTAGCCCTCAAATATACCTAAGGGGTTCTTAAGCCGCCTTGATACGAGAGGGAAATATTCCCGAATGTTGTTTTCGGTGCATTACAACAATCAAGATGACCAATAGGTTTGCTCAGTTGTTTCAAGGATTCTAGGTGGTCTCCAAGATAGGAGCACAATCGATAGTAGTCTTTTCTAATGCGGAACCGTTTGACATGAACCCCTCTATATACCTCTAAGTACGACGAAGCGACCGTAGTCTTTTAATATACGTCGAGGTACGTGAGAGAATTACAAGCCCCCGGGATGCAGCACTGGCAGAATAATGATAGCTCCTATGCTTATAGACGCTTGGATACGTCTTTTCTAAAACCCCCAGAATATTCCCAAATATTTTAATCGAGTAATGCTTAAAATCACAAGATTAACATGTAAACCACTTATTTCATTTATGCCAATGAGTTACATAAGTGATTATAACTATTCAAAAGATTACTTGCGATTATTCCCAAATTGAGATATCCAATATAGCAATGAGATCAATGAGTATGAAGCACTTCATATGAATGAGATATATTTTTTGCACTGAAATACCACAAAATTTCCTTAACAAGCAAGTTTTCTAATCTCACAATTCTCCACAAAAGTCACTTAGCAACTAAGTTGCACGAAACGGGGAAACGTTTCTAAGTTTCCAAAACCGGGACGGTACGAAACAGGCTCCCCAAAAATGGAAACGTCGAGGGAAACACCGTATATAAAAAAATTAATATATATATATATATATATATATATATATATATATTATTTTTTTTAAAAATAAAGCATTATATTGCAAGAAAAACATAATGATAAAAAATTGACTATTAATGATAATGGTAAAAGACAATTTTTTTTTTTTATAATTCACTGTTTGGGGGCCCCACGAGCCCCTATTTTTTTCTTATTTCGCTTTAGAACACCTGAAACGTCGACCGTATGGGCCGGTACGACCACGAAATGTTTCCAAATCGGGAAATGCCGTACGGTACGACCGACAACGTTTCCTGGCCATACAGTACCCGTACCGGTGTTTCGCTTCGTTTCAGGGGGGGGTGAAACAGGGGGGGTACTGTTTCCTGCAACTTAGCTTAGCAATAGACCATAGACTTGCTTACAACATACATCAGATTAATGGGCTGTTATGTGAGACAAGAAATCAACACTCTTAACTTCTCAAATTTAGCCAATCAAATTAGATCTCCTTTGCGACACACTAGAGATAAAGATGCAATTTAATCTCAATGTCTAAAAAGGTGATTTTAAGAGATTTTTAGAGCACTTTTTAACACTTAACCAGAATTGAAATGTAATTTGCAGCAGTGGTTAAACATAGATATCAGATCTGAAATGTCAAATCAATCACCTCAAAGCAAACCCAAAACATTCAAGAGGAAAGCCCCCAAATACTAGCAATTTCTTCAACAAAGGGAGTATGAATTTAGGAGGTTTTGGAGCACTTTAAGAAGTATAACCAGATCTGAAATATGAATTTGCAGCAGTGAAATCAGATTTAAAACCACTTTAAAATCCATTATAAAGCTTTAGAAACTAGTTAAGACACCCTAAGAATACTATCTAAGTGTTAGAAAGAAAGACTAGCTAGAACTAAGGCCTAAAACTTACTCAAATGCAAGCTGTCCTAACTGTTAATTTTCTGCATAAAAAGCCCTAATGGCTGTAGCTTTTAACCATGTTCCTACAAAAATTGGATCACTCAAAATGCAAACTAACTATCTAGAATGTTAGATCTAAGGATGTCCTACAAAACCCATGTGTTACTTTCCTAAGATTAGTTAGAAAAAGACTAGATCTAGTAATCTAGGGTTACAAAAGTAAGAGAGGAGAAAAAGGTGAAAGAGGGTTTAGAAAATGGGGAGGCTAGAGGCCCCCAAAAAATTGCCCCAAAGGCAATATGGCTTGCCTTAAGGGTGTGAGTGTAGCTGTGAAGTCAAAATTTCAATTGAGTGCTTTTCCACGTTTCCCAATGCAAGTATTTTCTCTCTCCAAGGTAGATTAGTGCCTTTTTCTCTTGGGTAATGAAGTCAAAAGACGCTTGGAGAAGAACAAGAAGATGTTGAAGTAAATCTCCCTTGAAGGTTGTTGCTTGTCACTATCCTGCAAGAGGGTTAGAAGCAAAATCGTCTAGCTCACAAGAGGTCTTCAAAAGAGTGGATATAACCTGCAAAAGGGTTGTTAGTTTTACCTAGTCCCTAGTACAAGAGAATATCCAAGAAACAACTCTCAAGAGGTGTAGTTTATTAGCTAGCTCTTGAAAATATTTCCTTCAGATCCAAAATTGTCAATGAATACTTAACTAGTTTAGATCTTTATATGCTAATTTAGATGCTTTATTTGCTGATATAAACTGTTATCTATTGCTGCAAATTAGGGACAACAAGATTAATTTGCTGATCCATACTAACATATGTCATTGCAAGTTGGATTTTCTTGTGTCTCGGGCAGGTATAATCATCCGGAGAAGTACTACATCTTTGGGGCAATACTTGTTGGGTTTACAAGGCATCTCTTTCCACTTCTCACTCCACTTAGATCTGACTTCTAGGGGTTCCACTTTCATCTCTATCCATCTACATCTCATTCCCCCTAGGGTCACTGGGATTGCCTCCTTAGAGTGACCTAGTCACCCTTGAAGTGCGGGACCTACATCGAGGTGACATTGGGTGTAGGATTCCCAAGTTGTAGCACTTGTTTTTGTGGTTGGGTCGGGCTTTGCCCAACCTACAACTTGCGCTATAACAATACCTATCACATTTTTGTCCATAGGTCTTGGAACCAGTTACCATGTCTCATTCTTCTCTATTTGATATAGTTCTTCTTCCATGGCTTTGATCCAATGTTCATCATTACTGGCTTCCTCAAAAGCTTCTGGGTTCAACTGTGGATAGTACTGCAAGTGTTTCTGTTTTGGTGTACGTACCCGTTTAATTCCTTTAGTCTCTATTCCTGCATTTCTATATCCAATAATTTGTTCCGGTTGATGATTCTTCTGAACCCGACGGTTGGGTGTCCTGGAGGGCATATGAAAGTTTTGCTGGTCATTTTCTTCTTGTTCTGCTTCTGGCTGCTTCTCTTGTTGTTGTTGTTCTTCTTCTTCTTCTTCTTCTTCCATTTCCCGTTCTTTTGAATTTCTGCTCTCTTTCCTGGTCTTCAACACATTTGTTTTATCAATCTTTACATTGATGCTTTCCACTATCTTGTTAAGTCTTAGGTTGTAACATTTGTATGCCTTGCTTTTGCTTGAGTGTCCAACCAATATGCCTTTTTCAACTCGAGAATCAAATTTTTCAACGCTGTCATCTTCTCTTCTTATGTAGCATTTGCTTCCAAATAATCTATAAAATGCTTGACGTTTGTTGGCCTTCCCTTCCACAACTCATATGGAATTTTGTCACTGTTACTTCTGAGCATTCCTCTCTTCAAGATATGAACGATTGTGTGTACTTCTTGTACTGAAAAGACATTACCCAACTTGGAATCTTTCAACATGGTTCTGGCCATCTCCGTTACAGTTCCGTTCTTCCTTTCAACGACTCCATTTTGCTGAGGAGTCCTAGTTGTCGAGAATTGCCTTTTTATTCCATAATCTTCACAAAAGTCAATGAATTCTTTTGATGTGAACTCACCTCCATTGTTTGATCTCAAGCACTTGTTTTTCGAATCAGTTTCATTTTCAACCATCTCTTTAAAAATACTGAAACATTCGAATGCCTCTGACTTTTTCTTGAGAAAGCAGACTGTAGTCATCCTTGTAAAATCATCAATAAGTAGCATAAAGTATTGTTCACCATTCAGTTCTTTTGCTATCATTGGTCCGCATAGATTAGTTTGCACAATCTCCAATGGTTTTCTTGTAGAGTATTCGTTCGTTCAGAACACAGTTCTTGTTTGTTTTTCGTGCAAACATTGCTTGCACATAGTATTGGCTAGCTTTGAAATTTCTGACATCTCTCTTACCGCTTCCTTTCTGCTGATCTTGACAAGATTGTCAAAGTTCATGTGACCCTTCTTCTGTGCCAAAGCCAACTTTTATTTTCCTTTCCCAAGCAACATCTTTCCTTTCCAATCTCATTTAAGATGTATATGTTGTTTGGAGTCCTCACTGCTATAGCCACCAATTTGCTTGATCCTTATTTTCTTATCTCACACTTCTCTGAGTCAAATAGAAGTGTATGTCCCTGGTCACACATTTGACTCATAGTTAACAGATTATGCTTCATATTTTCGACAAGTCGGACATTTTTTTCCATGGCATCTTTACTTACAAGCTTGATTATGCCTTTTCCTATAATTTTGGCCGAGTTATTGTTATCCCTATTATCCCCTAGCCTAGGGATAACTGAGGAGCTTATGTCTCGAGGCCCACAAGTCCTAGACATGGAGTACCGAGAGCCATATTGACTTGAGCCTAGCCCTGGAGGGCCCATCCTTTTTCTTCAACACCTCCATCCTGTCAGCAACAGCAGCATCCATCCCATCGGCCTGGTCCTTCAGCAGCAGTGGGTCTTGCTCCATGAGGTAATGAGTCCGAGTATCATGGTATGTGTCACTCTGATTCTCAAAACATTTGAATATGTGCAGTTAATTCTCTTTTACTTCATGACGTGTGCTTGGACTTTATGCCTTTTGACTTGTCCACACCTGGGGGGGATGACAAGATGCCCTAGCAAGTTGGTTCCCTTAGGAGTGAGTTGCCATTGGGTGGGTTCATGAAAGTCATCGTCCATTCCCACCATACTTGTCACTTTTCATCATCTTCCCTCTCATCCATCCCCTGGATTGGTTCGGGCATTGGGTTTGCCAAGCTAGCAAAGGGTTGTACCTTGCCTTGTGGGAAGAAGGGGCTAAAGGCCCAGAGGGTAAAAGTAGTTGGCAAAAGATAAAAGCCAAAAGAACAAAACCTTCAGATGCTTTGCCGAGGGATCCCCGAGAAAGCAATAAAAGGCTTCTCAACAAGAAAAGGAGGGACCCATAAAATAAATAAACTCAAGACCTAGTCGAAGGATAGGGGGTCTCATCATGAGCCAACCTATTAGGTCCATGGGCATGTAGTGGTATGACACTACCATTCAGCTGGTCACCATGCCAGGGTAGTGGTTCTTGGTGGCATAGCCAAGAGAAAGGGGGTCTCATCACGAGCCAACCTTCTCATCTTCGTGAAATGCTTGTGGGTAATACTGTCACCACTGGTCACCACGCCAGGGCAGTGTCCCGCAACTATTTTCTTGAAAAAAAAAGCAATAAGATAAAAAGGTAAAAAGATATTGAATGGGCTTGGAAACATTTGCATCCATGACAAGGCGCAACTCACCCTCTTCAGAGGCACCCACAGGTAAGCCATACATTTCCCTGTCATCACTGCACCCATTTGCCCAAACATCCCCATAACATCTCATGCACTTACATGACCTAGATTGGTCTTCACCTGGAAACAACCCACTTCTAAGGAGAATTAGCCCAATAGGACGTTCTAAAACCCTCTCCAAACCTGGCTTGTAGAATAGCATAACGTCTTTGAGCACTTGTCCGGGAAAGGGGGGTTTTATACACATGTTTGGGTAACTTGATTATTAGATTTGATTGACATTGCTATGATCCCTGTGACTTATGATCCCATGGAGGGTGTACTTGTTGTTGCTGCAGGACCACGCCCGACGGACAGATACATGTGGGGAGATGATTGGCTTGGACCTCCATAGGGCTAAAAGCCCACCAGATGGATGCGGAGACCCCAGCCAGGGGTAGACATATACCAGAGGCTTGCACCAGAGAGAGAGAAGGAAGTTCCACCAGAGACAACTTGGCAGGCTTAGACCCAGGGGGGTCTTGCCCTCCCACCATGATGTTGGCCCTTGACGTCATCATTCAGAGCCTTGACATCACCCAGTTGAGGTATCCAACTTGAGGACGGCTTTGGTTGGCACATGTGACAGTTCCAGAGGTGTTTTGAGCCCCAACGTTTCCCTTGGAGGCCTAACGTTCCAGCAAGGAGGCTAACGTCACCCTAAAAAGCTAAAATTAAGGTTTTATCTGACAAATTTGTGTAAAATTGGATTTTCTCATGTAAACTGGCCATGTCGGCCTTTTTGACCTAATTTTGTAATTAAAGGTCAGTTTGATTGTATAAATAAGGGATTTTGCCCTTGTATTTAATCATCATTCTTTCACTCACACAAGTGAGGTCTAAAATTCAGCTCCCTTAGGGTTTATTGGCTGAGATTAAGTGGTGTGCAACTCTTGGAGGAAGCTTATTTTGGTATTTTTTGGCATTTTCTTGGTGGAAAGTCTTCAACTAGGCTATTGGCTAGATTATTCTTGGTGAATGTAAGTGAATTTCTGCAATTCTTCTTTCCTTTGAATGGTTATAGTATTTGACTTTGCATTTTTCTAAGATTATAAAATTGCTAGCTTAAAACCCTAGGAGATCAAGCACATGTTATTGTCCTTGTCTCAATAGCTTTTCACCTACTAGATTTTGCTAGGAAACCTATCCTTTGAAGCATGTGCTAGAGCCCTACCATTGTAGCGCTCTAGCATCATTTGCTTCATCAAGCCTTTATTTACTTCAAGCTTGAGCTAAAGAAGAAGGAAAACCGCTAGGGCCTAGGGTTACCTACTTCCTAGTAGCCGTTTTCCTTCTAGGGTTTGTTGATTGAGGCCTTGGGTTACCAACACCTCAACCATAATCCCTATTGTCCTTAGCTCACACATTATGATTTGATTCCTTCAAGATTGCCGCTGCAAAAAGTGACTCCATTAGCCCTAAAGACACTAATCTAGACCTTATACTTGATTGATTGATGAGAACAAGCCTTAAATCTTATACATCAAGCTATTTGCTAACATTTCCTAACCCTAGATTAGACTAATCCAGTAACATTCTTGCTTCTGTTACAAAAGTAAGCTACAACCAATTATTACAGCAGTAAAAGCTCTTAAAAGCAATTACTAAAGTTGATTTTTACATTGCCTCATTAGCTTCTGACAAGTGCTAGCATAGTGCTATTGTTAGATTATCATTTTTGGTCATTTTGAAGCTTATTTAAGGTATTGATTGTGAAGCCATCATCATATATACATTGCTGTTATAGATTTCTGTTTGCTTCTTTTTATATCAACTTATTGCTTTCATTGACAAGTCCAAGGTTTTATGAAGCACTAACATCAATTGTACTTGCAAAAATAGTCTTTTCTTGTTGCTTTGTTCTGGGCATTACAATTAAGCATATCATTGCTTCATTTGTTAAAACTTTATGATTGGAGAGTGAGCTCTGAGGCGACTTCACAGGTTTAGGCGAATTAGGGACTTCGTGGATTCCAGGAGGAATACACCCAGAGGTTGATTTTGGTGTTGAAAGACACAGCCTAGTCACCGGGGAGATCATACAAATCTTCCATCGATCTTTAGCAGTAGTTACACAGGTTCTAGCAGCATGGGCACACTTATTCAGGGTGAGGGCGTAGCTTCTGAGGAGACTTAGAGATTTGACTTGTTCTAGCCAGGGAGAATCTAGGGATTCCCTTCTGACCCAATTGAGAGGAAGGCAGGGCACATCTATTGACTGGTTTCTCGTCGGATTTTGACAGAGAAATCATCAGGGGTGCAACAGTTGTCCAGTGAGGGCACAACTCTTGAGGAGACACTCACAGGGTTCCAGAGAGTTCATCGGACCTGAGCCGGGGAAACCCTCCCAACCCATTACAGAGGAGCCTAGGGCGCTCAGTTTGAGACTATGACAACCAGATTCCGACGATGGAATCTCTAGGGTGTAGTTATTAGCAGCAGTTGGGGCGCAATCCCCCAGGGTAATCCATTCTGTACAGATCAGCAGAGGGCCGATCTTCAGTCGGATAGACATCGAGAGTGTGCATTAGGTCAGGGCACATTGTTTGAGACAGATTCCAGGCAAATCCGAGGAGTTTAGCCACCAAGGCGAACTTTCCACTCTTGCAGCAATTGTCGTATAAGTTGCCGTAGCATGCAGCAGATCCTACAACTCATCCATTGATCCAACAACATTCTTCTATTTCCGGGTTTCATTGTTTCAGTTTGCTTATTGTATTCTGGCTAAGATCCTTTTGTCTCTGATCTAGCTGAGAGATTTATTTTATTTCACTGCATGCGGCGTTGTATTCAGTCTTATTTCATAATACATAGATTGCAGTTGACTTGTGTTCTTTATCTATTGTATGTTTGATTATATACTGTTAAACAACCATTTCACATGCAAAATCACCACGCATGTTAAAACTGAGTTACTAAACGCATCCATAATCCCAAAGTGTATCAGTTCCGACCGCAAATACTAGGCAGTTGAGTAACCTATTCCGATCTGCGGAATTAGGGATATTACTGCATCTTTGGATGGGCCCTCCTATTAATTTCTGCATATTGAAAAGACCTATGTGCTTGGTTAGAGCATATTGTTAATAGCCTAACTATGCCTCTTCATCACATTCAAACCCTCTTGTTCATTGGTCTTGACTCCATAACCCAATTGGATAGGCACTGGTCTTGGTGTATTCCTCCATCCATCTTATTTTAAACAAAACATCACAAGTGATTTTTTTCTAGCCCCCCCCTGTGCCGGAAAAGAATTGACATAAAGTGAGTGGAAGAGTTGCTGAGGTGACAGTGGGCAACCTTCCTAAGTGCCCCTAGGGTTGCACTTGGCTAAATGACTTTGTAACATTTGAATTTTGAAGTGTAGGTTTGGAGGTAACACACTTACTGGGCATCTTGGATCAAAAGACTGTTCTCTGTTCGTGGTAGCCAGCTTATAGCTTTTGTTAGTCCATCCATGTTAGAAAACCCATTATAAATCCTGCAGTTGCATAGAGATAACATTATTAACTATATTAGAAAACACATCTCAAGGTTCAGAAGCCAAACAAGAAGGCATTCAGGTGTTTAACTTCTCTTGCATACAAGCTACCTAAACAGGATCTCAACTTCTCCCTTGCTGGAGTTTCTTGTTAGAAACTTTCTGGCATGATTAAGTAAGTAGGTGAATATCTGCACTAAGATATAATGTCCTAAAAAATGTTCAGAGATGATGAGAACAGTACTGGTGTGAGCAGATCAAAGTCTAGTAGATGTGCCATAAGTAAAATGGAAAAATAATAAAAGTTTAATTTCTGGAAAGGAAACTATAAAATGTATTTCTGAAGAAAAAGAGACTGTTACTGTTCAGTTTACAAAAGGCAGTAATAGTTTGCCCTCTGTTGGCAATAATTTTCTCCATATTCTCATTTAAAAGTTCGTCATATTAAGGGATTTTTCTCTTAGGTCCACCATTAATATTAGTATAGCTGGCCAAAGTTGACTAGAACATATTTAGTTACAATATATGCTTTTATTTCTTATTAGTTTAAGAAAGTTACAGATGGATTGCAATTCAAGATGACAATTATTCTTTGAACTGGTTCTCCCAAGAAAAAGTGACTGCTTCTGATAATACCTAGGGATATAGTCATGCTGCTAGCTCATCTAAAAAACAAAAGCAACAAAACCCTGGTCAGTGCATTAGTTCTACCAAATAAATTGTAACAAATGAGTAGGCATACCTTTTCTTTGTTGCAGCTTGATATTATTCTCTCTTTGAAATTTCTTCCCTTTAATTTTTGTACTTACAACGGTTTGTTATTTTCACGCTCTGGATGGACATTTTAATAAATATCAATACTATCTTATTCTTGGTAGCTGAAATGATAGGCAAAGTAGTAAAATGAATAGATCAGTGGTTATATTTGAATATATACATCTCTTTCAATTCGATCTAATGATTTTCTTTAGATGAAATAAACATTTGCCAATTTAGAAGTTTCTGACCTTTGGATGCATGCTCTGTTTTCTTATGATGCTTTTCCAACAGGTAGGAAGCTTTGACGCAGGTTATGGGTGTAGCACAATGTCTCGCCTGGTGAGTTCTGAACTTAGTTTAATATCTTTTTTTGCTTTGACCTCAGAATGCTTTGTCAGCTTGACATACTTTTGCAATATACTGTGCCATTCCATGTATGCAAAGTCTATCTTGATGGTAATGAACTTGTTTTCTCACATGTTTCTTATTTTATTTCTTGTCCCATGGGCAACCATATTCTTGCAGAATATGGTAGGGTGATTAGACTAAATGCTCTATTTTTTGATTATCAACACACCATAGAAGCAAGTGAAAACTGCTCTACTCTTAGTGAGTTTTCATTTTCCACTTTTACTTCGTTTCTATCTATATATCTATCCGTCTGCCCATCCATCTGTCCATATGGTTTTCTGATTATCACGACACCTTAGAAGTATACTGCAACTGCTCTATCTTGGCAAGCTTTCTTCCAACCATATTTGGGTTCTATTTTTACCCTCTCAATCTATCTATATATATGTCTATTATCACTCAGAATTATCCCTCGGGGATCATTCCTAAGGGTTTCCGAGAGCTTCTTAGGTTCGGTCCCTGTCACTAACAAATAAACTCTCACTTCTGGATTAGTGCTTGCTAATATGGGGGGGGCCTTGAGA
>ML787911.1:61081-76477 GCA_009831015.1 Picea engelmannii | reverse complement strand
TTTAAACTTTAAACTACACTACACTACATAAAATTAAACCAATTTAAAACTTAAACGAATTTAAAACTTAAACCAATTTAAAATTTAAAGGAATGACATAAAATATTAAACAAATTTAAAACTTAAAACAAAAGTTTAAACTTAAAACTACACTACATAAAATTAAAAAATAAAAATAAAACTTACCGAGTTTAAACTTTAAACTACACTACATAAAATTAAAAAATAAAAATAAAACTTACCGTGACCCCCGTGACCCCCGTGACCCGACTGGTCCGTGACCACAGCTCCGTGATCCCAGCTGCCCGTGCTGCCACGACCCCGACCTCCATTGCTGCCTGCTGCCTGCTGCCGCGACCGCGACCCCGACCCCGCTTGCTCGCGCTTACCCGACAGCTGCGTGCTGCCGCGACCTCGACCTCGACCCCGACCCCGACCCCGACCCCGACCCCGATGCCTGGTGAGTGCGGTCGACTCTGCGGCCTGCCTGCATGCTCTGCAGCGCTGGTGAGTGCGCCCGACAAACTTTAAACTAAACTACACGCGACTGTGTGCGCCCGACAGACTTTAAACTAAACTACACGCGACTGTGTGCGCCCGACAATGAGTGCGACTGTGTTTTATAACTAAACTACACGCCAAAAACCTAACCAGATACAAAAAACCTAAAAACACGTAAAACGATGTCGTTTGCTTGGAATCGCGCGATTTGTGGGGTCGTCTGTTTCGGGATCCGTCTCCAATCCGCGGGATACGTTTTCAAATTTTCGGATCCGTTTCACCTTCGACGGAACCGTATCCTTTACTTGCCGAACCGTTGACGTGGCGGATCTTGTCCGTTTCTGGGCGGATCCGGATCCGGATCCGGATCTGAAACGCAGATCCGTGGATCCAGCGTTCGGACCAGACAGATCCGGTAACATAGGTAATAAACGACATGCAACCATAATAACCAACATGCAAACACTATAACCGAAGAACATCTCAATCACCCAGCCAAAACGCATCCAGAAACCCCCAGTGTATCAGATCTGCACGCCAGAGCAGTAGAATAGTAGAAAATATCTTGATCAACCGGATCAGGGATATTTCAACATACCTGTAACAACCCTTAATCAATGCTCAAAACTGTGGTTAAGATGGCTGTACTAGCCCCTTTCTTCTTGATGTCGACTGTCGGGGTTGGCCCCTTTCTTTGCAGCTAGGATGGCTGTTATGTTGGCTGTAACAACCCTAAGAGCAACTACAAGGATTGTTGTTACACTGGATGTAACAACCCTCCACAACTGTCCAAAAGCTGCCCCAAACACATTGTACTAGCCTCCTGTACTCCTACAACTACCTATTCTCAGCTGACCGAGCTCCCTAACACCTGTGGTTTCGTCATATATTACCCTACAGGCCTATGGCTAGGCTCCCTTGATTGGCCGAGCCCTCAATCTGCCCTCAATAGACTTGTGGTTGCTTTCCTTGACTGGTCAAGCCATCCCACTTGCTGCGGTTAGCCTCTCTCTGGCTGTGGCAGCCTTCCTTGGACTTGCGGTTGCCCTATCTTAGTAGGTCGAGCCACCAAGAAAGCTGGGTTGCCTAAACCAGCAAGACGAGCCACTCTAAACCCCAACGACTGCAGTCCTCTTCATTGTGGCAAGTCCAGGGCCTACTCGACCCCTCATTACCTGCCCAAAATAAAGACAAAACTGCAGATATGAGGCCTAACTCGACCTCTCTCCATGGCTGGACTGAGGTCACCACAATCTCTCTCCCATGCTGGCTAAGGTTGTTGATATTATGGTAGTTGTGGGAGGTATTAACCTCCATGTGTAAAGTTTGGCTAGAATAGAATATTCCAGAAGCAAGAGAAACCCTATACAGATGTGTAGAAACCCTAGAAGACAAGTCGACTCAGTAGAAGAATTAATATTAAATTATTACCCTCTAGAAATTGAAGTCGACCTAGATAGGTGACAAGGAGGACTATAAATAGAGGGCACTTGAGCTCATTTGGACTCACTTACCTCACTCACTCTCTCAATTGTAGCTCAAGTTTGGAGCTGCAGCTGCAAGAATGGAAGGTGGATATTATGGGGTGTTTCTTGGTCTCTCTCTCTAGCGCCATCTAGCTTAAGATGTGTGCCCTACCTTCTAGTATCTCTTGGTGGTATTCTTGGTGACATTCTTGGTGGTATTTTAATATTCTTGGTGTTATTCTTGGTAACTGCAATTGCAACTGCAACTGAGTATTGTTCTTGTTTTGTGGCTTTGGGACTTTTTGTCTGGTGAGCTATTTTTGGAGAAAGATGCGCTCTCTTGGTTATTTGTTGGTTCTAGTGCCGCTTCTAGAATCATTCTATCTAGCAAAGGTTATGGTGCTTGGGGGTGGCTGCGTGCCTATGGTTGGGTGACAATATTGTGATATTGTCTATGGTAAAACAAACACATCGAATATTTTAACAAAGATCACCAAGGATACACACAAGAATGAAATGTCACATCATCCTTTATCTCCTTTATATACAACTCTAAGTGTGAGTAAAAGCCCCTAACTTAACTCAACATTAAATTAGACTTGTTTAGTCTCCCATGTGGGTGTGAAGCCCCAACATGTAGGTGTGAAGCCCCATCACAAGCCCACAAGACCCCACACATGTGAGAATACTCTTGATTCTACCAAAGCATCAACATTCCCTCTTAGCGAGGGAGGTATTCTCACCACTACCTGGAAGTAGATCTGTCTCCCGCACCAGATTCGGTACCACAACTATTCTCCAATCCACCTGATTGGCAGCTCCCTCTGTCACCGAAGAAAATCCCGCTGTATGACATGGACCCTTCTTGGAAGACATCCTGCTTCTAGAAGCCTCCCGCTTCTGAGCATCCTACCTGGCCATCTCAACCCATGACACCTTCTTGACAGTCTTGGGAGACTCCTCTCTCCCTCCTAAACTTGAAGGTTGACTCCGTCGAAATGACTAGCTCTCCCTCTGAGCCTGTTGACTCCCTCGGAAGTCAGACTCCCTCTGAATCTTCTGACACCCATTGAGTCTATACAACCTTCAGAGCTATCTACTCCCTGTTCACTGTCACTCTGCTATTGCTATGTCAGAGCTAGATAATCTCGGCATGAACAACACTTGTCCATCTCAAAACAAAACTGCATAGCCCTTCTCCTCAATCGTTGAGACTGAGAGCACACTCCTGGCAGCCATAGCACATTTGTCACTCTCAACACATCCCCTGACTCCATTTAGAATGACACTATTCCAGATCCCTGCACTGCATGCTTGATCCCATACCAAGTTCCATGTACATACCTGAGTCAGACTCTGTGAAGCTCTGAACAAATCCCGTGCTCTTGTGAAGCTCTAAACAAATCCCATGTTGTTATGAAGTCAAGAACCATGCAATCCTCCCAAGGCAAGCGTTCCGCTTACCCAAGTCACGACCATGCAATGAACTTCTGTCCAATTCCATCATCCAAGTCACAAAACTCTCCGTGTCTATGCACACACTGCAACTGAACCTGTGTCCTCTCTCAGAAACAGTCCCAAGCTGCGGTTAGACACTCGGTCTAGTCCACTCTAGACCTCCGCAACTCATCTCTTCAAGTGTCCTCATCTTCCTGGGTCAAATACTTCATACATTGTTGCACCGCAACTCACTGTCAAGTGTGCAACCCTTCGACCCGATGAAGACTCTATCTCATCAAACTGCCATACACATGAAGCTATCTCGTCTGTGCAAAGCACCCGAGCTGCACCCATCACAACTCACTATGGCAAGCCACGGGAAGTCCATCCACGGAGTTGGCAACCCGCCACACAACATACTGCTGCGAACCGAGCTCTTCGCCAATCCACCAAAACTCCCAACCTGCCACACTACCAAGCTGCAATAGTCCACAACTCGTCTGAACGGTCTGCTCCACGTCTCAAACCAGAGACCATCTAACATGCTGCCACTTGGAACAGTTACTGCAGCTCCCTTACAGAGCTAGCTCCTCAACATTGATACAACGCTCTCTCAGAGCTGTCACCCGTGTAAATAACTCAGATCCAACTGCCATCCAATACCTCAAGCTCTGATACCATGCTAGATTTCAGAGTGCACCTAGACTCGGTGCACACACACCTTAGGTCTGGTCCAGGTTCTCAACAACACACACAAAAATCACACATTCTGAACTGTGAACATAAACACACTGAGATGCCTAACAACTTAGCACAATGGAAAATAAACTAGCAATTGAATCATATACAGTACACAGGAATTTAATGCCCAAAATAACTTGTTCTTAATCTTGGAACAAAGGGCTCCCATACCAGGGACAATGGCCCAAATCTTACATAAAAAAAGGATACCAAAATCACTTACAAAACACTGCAGAAACCCTCCTTGGTTTCTGTGTCCAATGCTGCTCACATAGGCTGACTGTAACAGCCCCCACAGGACTGTCCCAAAGCTGCTGTTACACACCTGTAACAGCCCTCAAAACTGTGGTTAAGCTGGCTGTACTAGCCCTTTCTTCCTGCTGTCCACCACAGGGGTTGGCCCCTTTCTCTGCAGCTAGGATGGCTGTTATGTTGGCTGTAACAGCCCTAAGAGCAGCTTCAAAGACTGCTGTTACACTGGCTGTAACAACCCTCCACAACTGTCCAAAAGCTGCCTCAAACACACTGTACCAGCCTCCTGTACTCCTGCAACTGCCTGTTCTCAGCTGGTTGAGCTCCTTAACACCTGTGGCTGCCTCAGATATTACCCTACAGGCCTGTGGCCAGGCTCCCTTGACTGAACGAGCCCTCAATCTGCCCGCAACAGACCTGTGGCTGCTTTCCTTGACTGGCCAAGCCCTCCCACCTGCTGCGGTTAGCCTCTCTTTGGCTGTGTCAACCTTCCTTGGACCTGTGGCTGCCCTATCTCAGCAGGCCGAGCCACCAAGACAGCTGGGCTGCCTAAACCAGCGAGCCGAGCCACTCCAAACCCCAGCGGCTGCTGTCCTCTTCACTGTGGCGAGTCCAAGCCCTACTCGGTCCCTTGTTTCCTGCCCAAAACAAAGACAAAACTGCAGATATGAGGCCTAACTCGGCCCCTTTGGCTGGACTGAGGTCACCACAACCTCTCTCCTATGCTGGCTGAGGTCACCAAGGATACACACAAGAATGAAATGTCTCATCATCCTTTATCTCCTTTATATACAACTCTAAGGGTGAGTAAAAGCCCCTAACTTAACTCAACATTAAATTAGACTTGTTTATTCTCCCATGTGGGTCTGAAGCCCCATCACAAGCCCACAAGACCCCACACATTTGAGAATACTCCTGATGCTACCAAAACATCAACAAGAAGCACCAATGCACCCCTAAGAGGGTGGTCTAGAAGTAGTTGTCCTTGAAGGGGCAACAAACAGGCTGGATTCATTGGCATTCTGCTTTGTTTGGAGATAGCTGCTCTCTTGTTCATACTGCATTCTCTGGGATATGGCACTGCCTGCGGATTCTGGCCTTATTTATTTTGTGGAAAATCAGGGGTAGGTTTGTTTTTGATCACGAGGTCAGTTCTCTGTCCACTTTTTGTTCCTTGTCGAGGGATGAGATCTGCCATCAGCGTTGCGCTAAGAGCGCTCTGTTCATCAAGGATACCCAATCTTTGGATCCCATAGAATATTCTGATTTTATTTAAGTATTAGTAGCTTTGAGGAAGAGCTTATGACTTCCATTGTATATACTCTTCCACTTTTTGTTTTGCTTTTTGTAAGTATTTTTCTGTAAATATAAGATGTATTTTTCAAAAAAATTAATAACAGGGTTATCAAGAAATTGCGTGCTACTAGAATAGTAGAATATAAATTTAGTGAACTTCTTTGTGCATGTACTGTTTCATTTACTGGGTTGCTTTGTTCAGATTGGGACTAAAAGAGCTCGGGAGATGTGGTTTCTTTGTCGATTTTACAATGCCAAGGAAGCAATGGAAATGGGCCTTATCAACACTGTTGTACAAGTAAGAAACTGCTAAGATCTCTTAATTGAATCCATAAATATTAATTGGTTTTGATTGATTTGGCTCTCTGTATGTGAGAATACATACTATGGTGCTCCTTTTGTGTTTTTTTTGTGTTGTGATATAAGAGCATGCTTTTATTGAGGAACAATCTGCCTAGTTAGTTGAACCCATTCACACAGATTCAGCACAAATTATAAGATTTAACATATTTTTTAAGGGTTGTTATTTCTTACAGGTGACAGAAATAGAAAAACTTTTATACTTTGACGGCCTTTGATATAAAGTCTATTGCAACGGCAATATTTGACACAGTTATGTTCATCCATGCTTGTAAGATAAGATAAGATAAGACAATTTTATTAATGTCCAACGAATGACCACAAAAGTAGGTCAATGGTACTAAAAGGATACATCCAGTGTGTGTACGATGTGCGAGTGCGAAAGCAGCTCCCATATAATGACAGAAAGATATAAGAAAAAGAAGAAAACTGAAAGCACAGTCTAGGTAAATATCCGACAAGGCTAAGCCCTAGGTCTAGGGAAAACCAAAAATAAACTGTCTACAGATGAGTCTAAAATTATGTTAAAAAAACTTTGGAATTGGAATAAAAGAAAAACAAGTTATAATTGGATAAAGGAAACAGAGAGGCACAGCAGTTGTTTTTCAAAACCTTTCTAAACTGAAATTAAGTTTGACACCGAAATTTCTATGAACTCTTCTAATTCATGACTAGATACAAGGTTGCTACGGGAAATTCTATGATTGTCATCCAACTTCCTGGCCATAACTAGTAGCCTGGCTTTTCAACATGCAAGCTTGAATGACGCATTGATGCAGTATTATGCAGTCACTGTTGGAATTTTTTATGTAATTAGGTGTTGGTATTTTTCTTTAGACTCTCCACTTGTGAGAGCCTGTTCTAGGTGAATGCATTTGTAGTATATCACTTGAAGCTGCCTTTATGGTTTTGCATTAGCTGTATATGCTACATTTTGGTTGGAAAATTGATGCATGCTTCTGCTTGATTTTGATTTATCCAAGTCTTTGGAAAATCTATTCAGCCTATTTGGAAACAAGATTGACATGCATAAACGAAGCATTTGAGCATACTTTGGGTAGAGATCGGTGCAATTATTCTTGAAGACATGACATTTTTCTCAATTTTTCTGGCCACAGTTTTTGGTTGTTTGAAGCTTTAGATGAATGATAACAATGGAATAGAGCTCACTTGGAAGCCTTTCTAGGGTGGCCTTTCCTATGACAGGCACATCACCTCTGATTTACTCTAATGAATTTAAGTACTTTGTTCTTGTCAGAGAGGTGAGATTCTCAATATTGTCATTTTTATGTAAATTCCTAAAGTGATGATCTTGTATCATGCAGCTAGACAAATTAGAACAAGAAACAGTGAAGTGGAGTAGAGAAATATTGAAAAACAGCCCTACAGCCATTCGAATTTGCAAGTCCGCACTGAATGCCGTTGATGATGGCCATGCAGGTCTCCAGGTAAAATTTTGTTTTCTGTCCTTTCTTCAGCTTGACATTTCACTTACTGTGAATCTTCAATCAATATTTTTTTTAATGATTTCACTATATGATAGTGCTTTTGCAGCTAGGTTCACAAATCTACTTAACTTGGTCGTGTTTCCACAACTTGAATATTGTGATACTGTCTTCACCATTCAACTGATACATATTTCCTTTGGTTCATTTCTCAGGAACTGTCTGGAAATGCCACTTTGTTATTCTATGGCTCAGAGGAGGCAGATGAAGGAAAAAATGCATATCTGCAGCGAAGACGGCCTGACTTTTCAAAGTTTCCAAGGCTTCCCTAGCCATATACTGGAGCACAGTCCAGATTAAGTTTTCTCCAGCTTGACAGTAGTGTGTAAAGGTTAGCAGTGTTTCTTAAGAATATATTCTGCAATAATTAGTTCAGTTCAATAAAGAAAGTAGGAACAGGCAATTAGGCTATGCTGATGAAGCTGCTGACTTATTATCTAGTACATATTTACTATGACAATCTACGAGAACATTGTTCAAAATGAAAAGTGTTCATGTATAATGCAACTTTAATGAAATAATCTGCTATTGTACAGTGTAATGATAACCAGAGCTGATATTATGCTTGGATAGAAAGCATTCATGGCTATGCGTGGAGCATGAACTGGTTCTTTCATGAGACTTTATTTCTTTGTCAGGGGTGGAGTTTAAGAATTAAATATTTACCAATGCTGTAAATCTCATCTCGGGGAAAGTATCGGCGAGGGTCTGAAATGTAACTTCTCGGTGACATTGGCAGAAAATATCGGAATATCTTGGAAAATGTTGCAAGACCACAATAAAATACAAAAATACTCATTTTGTTTTCAAAATTTTAAACATCTAAAGCAACAACATCAAATAGACACATTGCTACATAAATATGAAAATACAACTAATAAATAAGATGCATAAGATGTCAAGTGGTCACATATCGTTACTAAACTGAAAATTCTGTAACATGTTCCTGATAGGATGATACAAAATCACATCAAATGATCAAAATAAATGTATCTCATGAGATGAATCATCACGAGGCATCTAGATACTAAATAGTACATAATAAAATGAAAATGATAGATCATAGGAATCCAAATCATCGTTTCCCTCTACTCTTTTTATGGGTAAGGGGCACCACTGTTCCTCTGGAAGGAGTAGGTGGCTGTGGAGGTACTCGGGATGAGCTTGGAGCGAAAGCTCCAGCTGCTCCAGATGCTCCAACTGAGGTGGAAGGTGATGGGGACGAGGTGGAAGGCAAAGTGAGTTGCCTCCTCCCAGTCCCAACAGACCCAAGTCAAATTGCAGGTCTGACTCGACGTGGAGGTTGTGGCGGCATTGGTTGCACATGAAGATCAATCTCCCCCTCAGCCTCTATATCCAATGGAAGTGGAACGTCCTCCTCCTCCCCCCCCTCCATTGCCACCTCCTCCCCCAAATCATATGCATGCTCCTCCTCCTCCAACCACTCGAGTGCCTCCTCCATCTCAAGCTCTTCAATCTCCACCCTCCACTGAATAGTGGTGTCAATGTCATCCAATGAAATGGCCTCTATGTCAGGTTCTTTGTCAAGTTTCTTCACCTACAACCTTAGATTGTAGTAGACTTATACCAAGTCATTAAGGCGCCGAGTGCCTAACTTGTATGAACATTGAGGGCCATAGTTAGTGATGGTAAATTGTAGTAAATTTAAATTTAAAATTAAAAAAATAATAAACAATTTAAATTTTGATTGTTGCATTTTTGAACATTTCTAACCTGTTGCGCTTCCTGGGGTGTATCTTTTCAAAGACACTCCAATTGTGCTCACACCATGAAGAACTGCAAGTTTGAGTAAGCACCCGAACGACAAGTTTCTGCAACTCTGGGAGCTTTCCACGATAGTGTTTCCACCAGACATCTACAATGAATAAAGGAAGACAACACATTCTATTTCCTTCAAGTAATAAATGTCAAATATAATATATAGAAAGGAATAAACAAAATTTGAAATTGAAGTTTACATGGCATCCTTGTGGTCCTATCTTGGACAACCATATCATAGCCCAAAATCCCAGATGCCATCCTATATATCTCATTTTGTTTAGAAATATCTGAGTGTTCAGCTCACCATCAAAATTAAATCCACAAGCATAAGCGAATGCAGGGTTGAGGTAGAGCCCTGCTGCATGAATGGGACGATGGAGAGTGTTATTCCATCGTTCATCAATCACACCCTATATTGGAGCTCTCTTGGTGAGTCCTTCTGCCCCCTTGTCATCATAGTACCCATAGATAGCTTCCTTGGCCTGATCCATAGCCTCATACAAGTAGCCCATTGCGGGTTTCTCACCATAAACTAATTGAAGAACCTTTACCAAAGGTTCACTAATGGTACATACCTCACCTACTCCACTCCATAGTCTCTGGTCATGTCTCACAAGTTGGGCTATGGCTTGCCCATCTTGTTTGGTGCTATAGACACAAGCAACTCACTCATCAGAAAGAAACATTCTTTGTAACTCCAACATACTCTTGAGGAGAGAATGAAGAGAAATGAAGCTGGTGGCGAAACCTGTGATCGCGAGACGCACCAACTCTAAGTTCCCTGTGAACCATCTCATGAGTGAAAGAAAAAACGTGTGATTATATATATATTTTGTCACACTCCGAGTTGAATCAATGATTTGCTTGATCCAAGGAAGTTTGCCCATGTCCTTTAGCATCAAATCAATGCAATGGGCAACACAAGGACTCTAGTACAAGGATGGATACCTATCCATAAGCATCCTCCCAACATCAACATAATTAGCAACATTGTCCGTGATGACTTGGACAAGATACTGCAGGCCTATCTCTTGGATAAAGCCATACAAAAACTCACATAATAATTGTGCATCTTTTGTATATGCACTTGCATCAACACTTTTGACAAACATTGTCCCCTTGGGACAATTAACCAAGAAGTTTAGAATTGACCTTCCCTTCCCGTCAGTCCACCCATCTCACATCATGATGCATCTGGTGGTCTTCCATGTTTCCCCGAGTCGAGATAATCTTTGTGTGCAATCAACATTTTCCCCTTGAAGGAGACGACCTCCCAAATCATGATAAGAAGGGCCCCTATACCCCAGGCCAACAATAGCAACAACTTCAAACATGGAATGGTAGAAGGGGTTCTTGGCAATGTTAAAAGGTATATCACTCCAAAGAAAACATTTGGCCACAAGCTTGTCAACCTCCTCCTCCTCTTTTTTTTTTTTAATTATTGACCGAATAGAAGGTTGCCCCCTAGGTGTTGACCTCGACACAAAGAAATGTGAGGTTGATGAGCGAACTGCAGAAGTTGAGGGCCCTATGGTTGAGGAGTGGGGTTGTGGTCCCCCCTCAGAGACACTTGTTCCATTGTTTCTATCTGCAAGTTCATTTTTGTGAGCCTCTTAAGCATCGCTCTTATTATGCATGTCAATGATTACTTGGTTTGCAATACGCATATTTTCTGAGTTAGTTTTGTGACAAGCATCCACATCAAACCTAGGGATTCTGGCAAGGTGGTATTTCAAGTGGCTAATTCCTCCTGAATTTTTCTTTTCCGCAAAGATTGCATGTCAATATTTGTCTATTGGGAAGTTCTATTGGTTCACCATACACCCACATTGGATCTAATGGCTTCGACATTTTGTTTAGGTGAAAATATTAAACCTATGGCACAGAAAAAAACCAAAATAAACACATGATAATGCAAAGCTTAAATAATGAGAGCTAGATGAATGTGGAATGATTGAATCTTCCGTTCAAAGACAACAAGAAGAGGCACCTTGCAAACCCTAGCCTAAGTCTAGAAAAACAAACAAATGAAAGAAAAACGTTTTATACATACCTGGAAATCTTCATGGTTTGAATCCCCACTCCACGATCTCTCCGCTAATGGAAACAATGTTGATGTTTCTCCACTTAGCCAAATCGGGCAGACATTCTCCCATATTGGTCACGCTGATTTGACCAAGGGAAATGACTCATTCACTCACAGAGCTTTGCTAGTGGTGAATGGCCCAGGCGTAGTTTTTCTCCCAACGAGGAGTGGATAGACTCGAGGTGCCCTCACATTGCCTACTCCAGGATGGAGTGATCTATATTAATTAGACGTGTATGTGAGGAAATAATCATCAACATAAATATAATATATAAATAATATATTTATAATATAATGTATAAATATAAATAATCAATAATCAATAATTAATAATTAATAATAAATTAATTAATTAATGAAAAAACAATAATGGAAAATACATGTCCATTAAATGAAAGGGCACTCTGCCCAAGTACATATGTCGGGGCCCTCAATTGTAATATATCATCTCATATATAATATTTACTTACAATAACCTCTCATCAAGTTCGCTAAGTCTTGTTGAGATTTTCAGTCTATAATTATTCTATGATAACAGTAGCATTTAAATCACAAGGCAATAATTATCAGATCTGAAAATCAAAAAATTCAACATGGTGTTTGAGCTTTTCATTTAGCTTTCTTCCTCAATTTTTTAATTTCATATTCTCAACATCCTTGTCTATTGTGAGCCCCATTCCTTGTTCTTGATATGCTACTAGGTCTTTTCCGAAACTAGTTAAAAGATCTCAGTGCTAGATCTGATATATCTGCTTCAGATCTTTTATTTTTTTAAATTGTACGGTCATGGTTGTGAGCGTCCTGTGCACACAGAGCGACCACATTCCCTTTGGTTGCCATTTTCCTAATTATAGGGCATGACTGCCTTAAGGATTGCACTACACAGTGTGACCAACTCTTTTGGTCACTCTCTTTTTCTTTGGAAGATGCGACTGGTTGCACTGTGATAACTAACAGAGCTACTATAGACTTTGGAGCAGTGATTGGTGTTCGAGAGGGAGGTCTATACAGATTGTTGGGATGACCAACCCAGGCATTGGTACATGACAACATCGGTTTCTGTGAGCTATGACATTGAATATTTGGACACTTACATTACAGGGCTTTACCATCATTGAAGAGGACGGTCACAAAAATTCCAGAGCTTCAGGTAGAGCATGATGGAATTTGCAGAGGATGTGCACTTGCCAATAATGCCAAGGGATCTTTTCTGAGTAGTGACAACAGGTCCAAGGGGATCTTGGATCTAGTACATTTAGATGTATGTGGACCTATGACAGTTGCATCTTTGGGTGGATTCTTGTACTATATGATGTTCATTGATGATTTCTCCCAGAAGACATGGATCTTATTCATGAAGACCAAGGATGAAGTCTTCAGCGAATTCCAGGAGTTTAGGGCTCAGGTAGAGAACTTGACAAGGAAGAAGATCAAGGTGTTGAGGTCAGATAATGGAGGAGAGCACACTTCCAGGGACTTCAATGATTTCTGCAAGGAGGCATGGATCAAGAGGGAGTTGATTGTTACTTACAACCAACAATAGAATGGGGTTGCAGAGAGGAAGAATAGGTCCATTGTAGAGGCTGCCAAAACCATCATTCATGATTAGGATTTACCAATGTTCTTATGGGGAGAGGCATCCAGTACAATAGTGTGCATCCAGAACAGGAGTCCTCATCGGATCTTCGGGGACAAGACTCCTAAGAAGGCATTCAAAGGAGTGAAGCCAGAGGTCAGCCATTTGAGGATCTTTGGTTGTCCGGTATACATCCATGTACTCAAAGAGAAGAGGACGAAGTTAAAACCTTCTGGAAAGAAGGGTTCTTTTGTGGGATACAAAAAGACTTCAAAGACCTACATGATTTACATTCCAGGACAACGTCAGATCGAGGTTAGTCGAGATGTTATTTTTGATGAAGAGGTAGCCTTCATGAGGTCTAGAGAGTCTCATATGGAGATTGATAGTGAGGAGCAAGAGGCTCCAAAGGATGAGGGTACAAATACCTCTAGTCCAGTTGTTCATTCTTCAGACTAATACGAGTCGTCAACAGAGCCAGTGAATCTATTTAGAGATGCTGTAGTGACCAGGAAGAGGCTAGCATGGCTTCGTGACACTTTGCAAGATGCAAACAACTCCCCGTGGTACTTTCAGGGAGAGAAAATGACCTCAGAGGTTCTCGAGTGATATGGCATTGATGAGTCACATGATTGATTCCGAACCTTCCAATTATGAGGAGGCAACATGCTAGCAGGTTTGAAAGGATGCCATGATGGAAGAGTATCAACTCATCATGAAGAATGATGTGTGGGAGATAGTTTCGAGACTAGAGGGGAAGTCAGTGGTAACTTCCAAGTGGATCTATAAGATAGAGCATGCAACAGACGACAACATCGAGAAGTACAAAGCAAGGTTTGTGGCGAGAGGATTCTCTTAGAAAGAGGGAGTAGACTATGAGGAGACTTCTTCTCCAGTCGCCAGGTACACTTCCATCGGGACTATTATTTCTCTTGCTTCAGTTATGGGTTGGAGATTAAATCAGATGGATGTGAAGACCGCGTTCCTCAATGGTGTGATTGAGGAAGAAGTGTACATAGAGCAACCTTAGGGCTTTGTGATACATGGGAAGGAGTCTCATGTTTGTAGTCTAAAAAAAGCTTTGTATGGACTCAAGTAGGCACCCAAGGAATGGTACTCTAGGATTGATGGATACTTGATGAGTTTTGGCTTCACCAAGAGTGATGTAGGCCCCAACCTTTACTACAAGGTCGTTGATGGCGATCCTTTGATATTGGTGTTGTATGTTGATGATCTATTGCTTACGGGGGCAGAAAGGCTCATTGTCGGGTGTAAGAGGGAGTTGGCCTCTAAGTTCGAGATCAAGGATCTTGGTTTGATGCATTATTTCTTGGGATTGGAGGTGTGGCAGAAACCAGGTGAGATCTTCCTCAGACAAAGGAAGTACATAGTTGAGATCTTGAGCAAATTCAGTATGATGGACTGCAAGTCCATGGCTACACCTATGATGACAAATTTGAAGAAGCTGAGTGATTTCACTTCAGATTCAAATATGGTGGATCCCACTATGTACAACTGATTAGATCCTTGATGTATCTGGTTAACACCTGGCCAGATATTTGCTTTGCAGTGAACACCCTGAGCCAATTCATGGTTGAACCGAGGCACTTCCATTGGGTTGTAGCAAAGCATGTGTTGAGGTACCTGCGTGGTACAGTTGGATATGGTCTGAGATATGACTCATGTGGTGAAGTGAGGCTACATGGATATACTGATTCTGACTGGGTAGGGAGTGCAGTGGACAGAAAGAGCACCTCGGGGTGTTGCTTCAACTTAGGATCAACTATGATATCCTGGTTTAGCATGAAGCAGACTTCCGTAGCACTCAATATAGCAGAAGCAGAGTATATCACAACCAGTGTCGCATGTCGCGAAGCAATATGGATTTAGAAACTTCTTGCGAGAGTATTTGATCAAGAGCTAGAGACGGCCTTGATACATTGTGATAATCAAAACTGTGTCAAGCTGTAATGTCCCCACTTTGGGACATCAGCACAGTGCAGAGGGTTATGATGACAAGAGTAGCCAGATGGAGGTTATAGCGAGTACATGGGTATTTGAGAGGCATTGTGGGGTCCAGCTTGCATTGATGATCATATTCCATCATTATGAGCCATTCCGCACAGGTTGGCTTTGGTTTTGTTGCATTCCGACGATTTCCATGATTTAGACTATTTTGAGCCATAAGTCAATGGAATTCATTAAAGAGGTCATTTTGGGCACATTACTTGGAGGAACCTCTCAGTGTAATCGGGAGGAGCAACACTACAGGATGGGATGGCTAGAAGTGACTTTCAGTGGCCAGGGAAGCCACAAGGAGAGATAAGGAGCTTTTCAAAGGTAAAAAGGTTAGTTAATTAATTAAAGTGATTTAATTAATTAATTAAATAT
>ML787911.1:20349-48769 GCA_009831015.1 Picea engelmannii | reverse complement strand
GTGACTTCATTCCTTGGTCGCTACACTCAGATCAGAGACGAGCTTGGAGCTGTCGTAGAGGTGGTGAACCCTAACTCGTTGGTGAGGCAAGCTATGAATAGCTTCACCAAACCGTGGGGTCCATTCGTTCGTGGCATTGTTTCTAGGAACTCTCCCAGTGAACCGATCCCAAGGTAACTGACCTAGACATGACTCATGCAGACCTATTACATTATTAACCCACGCAGGGGTGCGGAAATTCCAATTACAAAAAGAAGTGTTGGGGCCAAACACTACCCTGTAGAACCAAAGTCTTCGAAAAACTTGCATTTGATGATGCATCTCTTCATGGTACATGAGTTGACCACCAATGCTAAATGGGCGGTCAACACATATATCCCAAACTGGTTTTCCCTAGGGGGTTTTATCCAGGGTCATGTTGACCAAAAATACCTGTGTACAAAATGATGTGTGTTAGTCTTTTAGATCTGCTTATTTTCAACTGTGTTGTAAAGATCTCTAGGTGTGTTGTATTTATTTTGGTATGCATGTGCTAACTCTTGGTTATTAAAACTACATGCTAGAGCACCTAAAATTGCAAATACAACCGTAACAAATCAACAAGAAGTCACTGAACAGTTTGTTGTCCTAAAACAACAACAAACTATTGTTAGACAGTTGAAACTTAGAGCCAAACTAAGGTCAAAGATAGACCCAGTTGGCAGCTTGATAGGACTTGAAAAATCTTCATGGTATCAGAGCTGAGGTGGTTGATTTTTGAGCAGTTTGGACAACATATGTGTTGGCTGTCATATACATCTTCTTGGCAGATTTTTGTGGACAACCATTTATATTGTTCAGTGGTTGTTAGTGGGCAGATTTTTTGTAGAGGACAGTTGGGCAGTTGTGACAGTTTGTCGTCAATTTCTTTTCACACCTACAGAGTAGGAGTGAGGCTGATTTGACTCGACCTCTTTTCACACCTATTTTGCTAGGAGTAAGGTCGGAGTTCGCTTGCCTCTTTTCACACTTGTGTTGACAGGAGTAAAGTAGCGTTCCTTTGCAATTTGAACATTAGTTGGAGTGCAGTTTGGCAGACATGTCAACATCTCAGATGCATGTTGAGGACAAGCTAGCTAGGGCTAGCAATTGGTCGCCTTGGAAGGCGAGGATGGTCTTTGTCTTAGAGGACGTCGAACTATGGGACATAGTTGAGGCAGTTGTTCCAGTCATTCCTGTCACTGCTCTTGTCTTGGTGGAAGAATTCAGGAAAATGAACAATAAGGTAAAGAGGACCATTTGTGATGCAGTTCGTGATCATATCATACCCCATTTGACTGGGAAGACTTATGCATACGAGATGTGGTCATCTCTATGTAAGTGGTATGAGAGCTCCAATGAGAACCGAAAGATGGTTCTTCATGACCGACTTAGGGGCATTCACATGCTCAAGGTTGAGTCGGTGACTTCATTCCTTGGTCGCTACACTCAGATCAGAGACGAGCTTGGAGCTGTCGTAGAGGTGGTGAACCCTAACTCGTTGGTGAGGCAAGCTATGAATAGCTTCACCAAACCGTGGGGTCCATTCGTTCGTGGCATTGTTTCCAGGGAGGCCATGCTTACATGGGAGTGGATGTCGGATGACTTCGTACAGGAGGAGATTGGACTTGTAGCAGAGGCCTTTGGACAACGACAACAAAAACAACAACAATCTGGTCAGGGTGATGATGATCTTTCTCTTTGGAAAAATGGTAAGAAGAAGGCCGACTGTACGGGTCGGCAGGGTCCCAAGTTTGGGGCCCCACCACAGGGGGGTGGAGGAGAGAGCAACAGTGGTCAGAGCAGTGGTCAGAGGAGAGATATGAGCAAAGTGAAGTGCTTTGTTTGTAAGAAGTTGGGGCACTATGCTGGACAATGTCCCAACATGAAGAAGAAGAAGGGTGGTATCACAACTACAACAGAGGAGGCATAGTTTTAGACACAGTTTTATAGAGAGTGTGCTTTCCTCATATGCTGCACTTCAGTTGAGACAACACCCAATATCTGGTATATTGACAGCGGGGCTTCAAGCCATATGATTGGAGTCAGAGAGAATTTAACTGATCTTAGAGACACCAAGGTCAGGATGGAGATTTCTCTTGGAGATGACACATTGGTCAGAGTTGTTGGGATTGACACAATTACCTTTTAGAGAGATAGCATGCCACCTATATCGTTCAGGGACGTTTTCTATGTACCTAGGTCGAAGAAGAATTTGATTTCAGTTTCTACCCTCCGGGATAGAGATCTTGAGGTAACATTAAGAGGCACTGAGGTACTCATTCATCCTCAGGGGTCTTCGCTTGCCTCAAGACAAGTGATTGGAGTGAGGGATGGGAAACTGTTCAGATTCCTTTTTCAGCCTCTTCATGCATTGGCAACGAGCAACGACAACAACAGACAAATATGTGAGTTATGGCATCGTAGGATGGCTTGTTATCCTCGATTTCTAGGGATAACTAGGAGATCATGTCTCGAGGCCCACAAGTTCTAGACATGGAGTACCGAGAGCAGGATTGACCTGATCATGGCCCTGGAGGGCCCATCCTTTTCTTCTTTCATCAGATTCGTCTTGTCAGCAACAACAACATCCATCACCATCGGCCTGGTCTTGTATCAGAGAAGGCTCTTGCTCCATGAGGTAATTGGTCTAGGTATCATGGTATGTGTCACTTTTGATCATTATAACCTTTAGATATATGCATCTTACTCCTTTTATCTCTAACGACTGCTTGGATCTTACATTAACCCACTTGACCATGATTGGGGGGATTGACAAGGTGTCCTAGCAAGCTTGTACCCATAGGTTTTGGATTGCCACTGGGGGGATTTCTGAAGAGCCATCGTCCGCTTCCATCATATCATCACTTTTTCATCTTATCTCCCGCTCATCTGTCCCATTCCCCTAGTTCAGGCATTAGGATGATCTGTTTGTGGGGTTGCACCTTATCTCGTGGGAAGAAGGGGCTAAAGGCCCAGAAGGTAAAAGCAGTTGGTAAAATATAAAAGCCTAAAAATGAAACCTCGAGATGCCTTGCCCAGGGATCCCTGAGAAGGCAATAAAAGGCCTCTCAACAAGAAACAAGAGGGACTCGAAGAAAAATAACAAAACAAGACCTAGCCAAGAGGATAGGGGGTCTCATCACGAGCCAGCCTATTATGTTCATGGGTACCTAACAACATGGCATTGCCACTATCTGGTTACCACGCCAGGGCAGTGACCCTTGGTTGCATGGCCAAGGGAAAGGGGGTCTCATCACGAGCCAACCTTATCTTCTCTGTGAAAGTGCTTGTGGGTAACACTGTCAGCTCTAGTCACCACGCCAAGGCAGTGTCCTCTAGTTAGTTCTTGAAATAAAAAAAGAAAAGAAAAGAATAAAGGCAAGAAAGGGCTTGGAAAAAGTTGGATCCATGACGGGTACAGCTCGCCTTCTACAAAGGCACCCACAGGTAATATCATGCATCCCTGGCTCTCACTCTACCCGTATGTCTGGACATCCCTTATTTGCATCACCTCATTTTACATGGCTTGGATGAAACCCCTTGGAGACTTTCCTTTCTTTATGGATACTAGCCCAATAGGGTGTCTTGTCCTTTTCTTCAACTTTGTATTGTAGGTCTTTGTAATGTCTTTGAGCTATTGGATGATATATCAAGGTTTTTATGCATATGTTTGATAATATTAATGATGAAACATGACTCACATTGCTATGATCCCTGTGACTAATGAGCCCATGGAGGGCGAAGTTTTTGATGTGCAGGACCATGTTCGACGGACAGGTACCATTTGGACCGGTACACATGAGGAGATGATTAGTTCGGACCTCCATGGGGCTGAAGAGCCCATTAGATGGTTGCTGAGACCCCGTCAGAGGGGCAGAGACAAGATAATGCTTGATTGAGCTTTTGCACCCGAGAAGAAGAAGGACGTTTCATCAAAGGCACTTTGGCAGAGCCCGTCCTAGGGGGAATGACCCCTTTTCAGTGGAACGTTGGCCTTGGAAGGCTCAGAGCACCCCCATTCTTACCATGATGTCATGGTCATTCTTGAAGGCAGACTGGGCAGCAGTGGCACGTGTGGCATGTTGGAGAGGCCCCTGGGGGGTCAATGTTTTGCTCGTGGATGCCTCATTTGCCCTAAAAGGGGCTAGCGCCTCCCTTGAAGGGGCTTTTACCTTCATTACAACTGAGTTAGGGTTTTAATTTGACATTTTAATGTAAAAATAGTATAATTTTGGTTTAAAGCCTTGTCGGCTAATTTTTATGACCTAAAATTAATTAAAGGTCATGATACAGTATATATTGAGGAGTTTTATCCTCATTTTGACATAACACACAACTCACTCTCATAGTGAGGTCTGATTTTTGCGCCCTATTAGGGTTATTAGCTGATTTAAGGAAGGCACACTTGTTTGGAGAGAAGATTTTGGCAATTTATGGTGTTTTTCTTGAAGGAAGGTTTACAACTAGGGTTTGCATGCTATTTTCTTGATGATTTGTAAGTATTTTTCTGCAAAACTTCTTGATTGAATGGTTGTAGTTTAATTTCTTGCATTCTATTTATATATATACATTGCTGAATGAAAACCCTAAGGGACAAACACACAAGTAGGTCGTTGTCTCATGTCCCCTAATAGAAAAACCTTTTAAGCCATTGAAGAAGAAGAAGAGAGCCTAGCCATTGCTACACTCTTCTATCTTCTTCCCTTAAGCTAGCTGTACTTTTAAATTTCAAGAGAAAGAGGACGTCCTAGGCCTAGGTTATCTACACTTAGGGTCGTTTTTCTTTTAGGGTTTGATGAAAGAGCCTTGCCTTTGCAACACTCTCCCTCTTTAAACTCTCTTGTCTTGATTTTACTTGTCTTTGAGCTAGTTGTTTGCCGGGAAGGAGGAGAGAGCACAAGGCCTTGCTTAAGCAACATCGGAGTGAGCCTCTCTCCCCTAGGGTTCTGTCTTCAAGGCCTTGCCATTGCAACACCTTGAAACCTTTCCCTCTTGTCCTTTAAATCTCATCCCCTTCAACTTTTGCGTCCTTCACCTTTTGACTCCATAACCCTAGGCATTGATCTTTAGCCTCCAACGTTGAAGTGAAAGTGATTGAAACAACTCTCAAACTCTTATAAATTGAAACCCTAACTAACTACTGACCCTAATAAGGCTGACGTCATCGTTGGTTATTCCATCTTGACGCAACCAACTTTCTTTATGGGCAATTAGATGATGGTTTATGAACATTTATTGAATAAGGGATTGATTGAATACGTTGATTGCTACATCATCTTGGCATTTATTGGTGAATTGATATTATTTCCATTGCTGTATTAATGAACATTTATTTCATCAATATTCATTTGTCATAATTGCCTATACATTGATGTCAGATAGTTATATGAAGTACTAACCCATCGAATCATAGCCTGCATGTATTGTTTTGTTGTTGCTTTGTTCCGGGCAGGTGTTCTCACTTGGGGCTACACTTCATTATTGGCTGTTTAGCCAGACTATCTGATCTTGGTGGTAACCTGTGAGGAGGGACTTTTATTTTGACCTTTATACCTTGGCCTCTTCAAAACCCCTGGTTACCGGGGATGTCTCCCCTGGGCCTAACCTCTCTAAATAGAAAGAACCTCCCCATTGTGGTGACATTGGGTGGGGTAGGTTCTTGTTACACCAGTTTGGCCTCTATCTTCTACCCATTTGACCTAGCTACAAACTGTGCGATAACATGGCCCACCTACATCATGGAGTTCTCGGAGGACTGAGAGAGGTTGTGACCAGAGTGGCACCGATCAATACAGAGCATCATGATGTTTGTAGAGGGTGTGCACTTGGTAATTTTACCAAGGCCTCGTTCCCCAACAGTGACACCAGGTCAGCTGGGATACTGGATTTAGTACAAACGGACGTGTGTGGGTCCATGACTTAGAAGTCCTTGAGTGGTTGTGACTCGTGAGTACTATCTCACATTTATTGATGATTACTCAAGGAAGACTTGGATCTATTTCCTGAAGGCCAAGAGTGAGGTCTTCACACGGTTCCAAGAGTTCAGAGCTCTTGTGGAGAACCAATCTTGAAAGAGGATCAAAGTCTTGCGGTCGGATAACGAGGGTGAGTATTCCTCCAGACAGTTCACAGACTTCTGTGCCCAGCATGGCATTAGGAGACATATGACCGTACCATACAACCCCTAACAGAACAAGGTTACCGAGAGGAAGAACTGGGCTATTACCGGTGCAACGAGATCCATGCTGGACGATCAGAGTTTTCCTTTGTACTTATGGGCAGAGGCATGTGCTACTGCAGTTTACTTGTAGAACATGAGCCCCCACAGGATATTGGGGAAGATGACTCCTGAGGAGGCCTTCACTAGTAGGAGGCCCGATGTCGAGCACATTAGGATCATTGGGTGCTTGACCTTTTCTTAGTTCTCCTCGGAGAGGAGGACAAAGCTAGACCCCACAACCCAGTAGGGGATTCTAGTTGGATACTCATAGGTGTCCAAAGCCTATCGCATCTACGTTCCGCCACTTAGGAGAGTGGTGGTGAGCCGAGAGTCAGATTTGAGGAGGATAGGGAGTTTTAGAGATCTCTTGAGCCGAGAGTCAGATTTGAGGATGATGCAGAGGCACCGATTGATGTCTCAGAGGGAGCACAACCTCAGGTTTCATCGAAGGCACAATGCCTAGGTTCACAGCCCACGCTGTCATTTTGACCAGAACCTCTTCCGTCTAGGCTTACTCCTAGGGAAGCCAAAGGGGGTGGACCTTAGTTACTAGATGTGTAGAGTTAGATTCTAGGAGTTAATTTTAATTTGTTAAGGTTAGAGGGGATTCTAATCCTATGATGCAAGGAAACCATGCAAGATGCAAGGGTTAGCATGGCAAGCAAGCCTTTTCCCTAGGTCAACTAAGACTAGTGCCTAAAAATTGAGCAAGGAATCAACTATGTTCAAGGGTTGTTTATTTACAAAAGATTACAAGTTACTTATAGTTTTACAAAAGAATAATTCAATGAAAGAATACCATATACAATTACTTACAAGATTTACAATCTAAAGATGATAGATTACAACAACAAGCTAACCAGTTATCTATTTGTGTTTGTGCAGGATATCAAAGATTAAAGCATCGAATCACATCACCATATATACGAGATTATCATCAACACATTACTTCATCAACATATTCCAAAGTTTTTAAAACAATCTATACTCTTAATTATTAAGCCCCCCAAGTATTCTATTAGATTTGGTCAAGGGTTTAATAGTTAGGCTTTTCTTAAGATTTACAAATTTTATTAGCTTTCACCAAAGCCTCCTCCTCCTGTTGCCAAATAACTGCTGGACGCTCAAGATAGTATGGCAACGAGGCCAACCCTAGCAGAACCAGTCAACCCTGACAGTAAGAGTACTTCTCGGAGAGGACACACACCTGGTGCGCCACGAGACAGTCCCCTGCCACTACCCTCCGTTGTTTTTCTCAAACCCGTTTTAGATGGTGAAGATGGTGGTCTAAGGTACCCTAAAATAGTCTATTAAGTATATATAACAATTAGGTAGACTTTTAGGTGATTTAAAGAGTGTTTAAAATTTTAAAGTACCTTTTAAGTACAAATTAATGATATGGCCGAAACTGTTATTTGCTCAATGAGTGTGTTGCTTAAGCTTAAACCATTGAATGAATCAACACATATAAAGCAAATAAAAGAGAGATGGCTGAAAGAAATAAAGATTATATCATGCACATCAATAGCTTGCTAAGAGGTAAGAGATCTATGGCAAGAACAACTTGCCTTTAGAGATGAAGAAAATTTATATGTGTTTGCCTACTTAACCATTCAACACATTCCAAGCCTAAGTAAATGGCTACCAATAGATATAAACAATTAACCAATAAAGCATTCACTTGTTAAGCACTTTAAGCGATATAAAACATTAAGATTAGATCATGTGCATAATAGAGAGATTATGAGCTTGAAATGAAACTAAGCAAGATCTAGTAGATGTATTTTAAGTGTGTTGCCCAATGGGCTTAAGATGATGAGAAAGATCTATATCATAAGCATTAAGAACATATAACCATTAGATCACATCACATGAAAAGCATTAAGACATTAGCCTTACCTCTTTGGGGTGTTCCTCTCCCAACTAGGTAGGTTATTAAGTTATCTTGGCTTAGTTAGATTAAGTTTCTTAGATCTTAGTTATTAGGGAAAACAATAAAAGATGAGCAAAAGGAAAAAGTAAACTAATCTACTATCTAATATACAAGCTATCAAGCAAACCCCCACGTCAAGGTTGAGAAGGTGCCCACACCTTCTAAACCTTGTGGCCAAGCTAGAAAAAAACACTCAAAAATAAAGGAAAATGCTAGATCTAGCCTACGTCCTACCTACCCACAAGCTCAAAGAAGAGGGGAGGCCATACCACTTCCCCCCTTACACTTTAAGCTCAAACAATCAATCAAAAAAAGAGGAAGAAGTGCACTTCTAGACTAGAAAATGAAAGGAGGGGGTTAGAGATAGCTACCAAATTCCCCCAAGGGGCCTTGAAGTGTTGTGTGTGTCTCTTTGGGGTAGCCAAGAGCCTCCAATCGGATCTGATATACTTGTAAAAACAACAAGCTTTGCTTACTAGGATGGCTACACACAACCAAGAAAAGTCAATGAAACCCTTGCCCTTTTGGGACAAGAACTTTCCACAATACAAGATATAAAATTTATATGATTTTTGACCTATCCAAACAATGATATGCTAGCTGAAAATGTCATGAATGTATAACAATATTAAGAGAAAGGCAATAGATCTAGAGAGTTGGAGTTTGTAAGAGATTCAAGTGACCCTTCCCTTCTAGAAGGAGTTCCCAATGAAATCCTAGAGATGAACCTGCAAGATCCTTTCAAATCACAAGCATACAATAGATAATATGTTGATGTAATGAAATTAAACGACACTTCTATTTAACCCAAACATCAAGATATATAGACCAATAGGCATACGCTCTACTAAGTCTACTTAGATAACACTTTACCTAAGATCTAGTGTTGCAAGAAATTAGAAACAATACTAAAACAATGTTACCTCCCATGCATAAGAACGATAAGCATACGCTTTACCCTTTTTGTTGTCCTCCAAAGCTTCCAAAATTATATTACCAAAGAAGATGGTATTGGAGAGGAATACTCCAAAACCCTAGAGCATAGAATGAAATGAAATGACTAGAGAGAGAGAGAGGAAAATCAAGTAGCATAACAATAGCTCAAGATATGGTGAGTTGGGAGAGAGAAAATAGATCCATTTATACTTGGAGAGGAAAACCTACCTCTCTTGGATCTAAGCCAAGTGTCCACCACCAAGCAATAGAGTAGATCTCTAGGCTAGGGCGCACCTCCTAGGGTTTGCACAATAGATCTAGGGTGTAGAAAAATAGAAAAATCAATTAGATAGATCCAATGGCATGTAGGAGGCATGGGATTCGTGCCAAGGTAAGTGAAAAGACTCAAATAATTTTTAAATAATTATTTGTGGAGTTTCTAGATGAGGGAGGGCACACTTCTCTTGGAGGGCGCACCTCTTGGGATGAGGAGAAGGTAATGAGAGGTGAGAGATGAGTGTAGGGTGTTGGGATCACACAAAACTTCAAAGGAGAGGTGTGGGATCCATGCTAGGTGAGAGGAAGAGTCTCAAACAATAAAAAACGTAACTTTTATTGGAGAGACAAAAAGGAGGGCGTAACACTCTTGGAGAGCGCTCCCCAAGGTAAAAAATCAACCCAAATGTTAGTATGGGTGATGTGGAGTAAGAGGAATCACCTCTATGGGTGAAGAGAAGGCTAAATGAAGTGAAAGCTTAAGAGAGGGGGCTACACTCCAGTCACAATTAAATTAAAAAAAGAAAAAACGTCAATCACCCTAGGGGGGCACAACTTTTGAGTGTGGAGGTGGCAAAAGGGGTTAAACAAGGTTGAAAAAGGTTGGGAGGCTAAGGTTATGCTTAGGGGGTCTCTCTCTAACCATCATTTCAACATTTCACATCATTTAACTCATTATTACATTTTTTACATTTTTTGCCATGTTTGGACTTTAGCAATTAAAATTGCTGTTTTAGATTGACTGGCACTCTGGGTGGACTAACCCATGGCTAAAGTTGTCCGACTGAGCTGAAACTTGGTCCATGGATGTAGGGGGTGCTATTCCATTTCTTTTGAGCACAAATACCCCTATCAAAAGTCTAAGGATCCAGTTTTTACAATTATTGCTCAAAAACAATTAATTAATTAAATAATTAAACCTCCAAACTTAGGGAAATTTAATTAAAAATTAATTAATTAAAAAAAACTAATCTAGACTCGATGGAATTTCGCAAAAAATTCTATGATGTCTTGCATGGTCATTTACAATGAATTCCCTATATAGTTACCAAAACATAAGCCCACTAAAACGTCGTTCACCACTTTGGAGGACATATGCAAAGTGTGAGGGAAAAACTCAAGGGAAATCAGTAAGGCTGAAAAGCCCAACTGATGACCTGAGGATAAAAAACCCCCAGTGAAAGGAACTCTCCCAGTGAACCGATCCCAAGGTAACTAACCTAGACATGACTCATGCAGACCTATTACATTATTAACCCACGCAGGGGTGCGGAAATTTCAATTACAAAAATAAGTGTTGGGCCAAACACTGCCCTGTAGAACCAAAGGTCTTCGACAACATGGCATCTGACGATGCATCTCTTCATGGCACATGAGTTGACCACCGGTGCTAAATGGGCGGTCAACAGGGTGACAGGGTCACCATGCACAGCTTCAGGGTCACAGTGAGAGCATGTTCAATCAGAGGGGGCGTAGACTTTAGGTTCTTAGAGTGTTGAGACGAATCCTGAGGAAGTCACTCTTGGGCAGAGAGACCTTACTTCTTCGTTGACCACTTCAGGGAAGAGGAGACCTAGATGGTTTCTGGAGACCCTGAAGGAGGATAGAGAGAATGTAGGGGAGCCCAAGAGCTAGGTCAGAGACAACAAACTTCCAGTCAGATTGGAAGGATATTTGGCACTAGTGACGAGTATCAGGGATACTGAGCCATAAACATTTGCGTAGGCGGTGGACTAACAGGTCTGTAGAGAGGCCATGGTAGAGGAGTATGACTCCATTGTGCGCAATGATGTTTGGGAGTGTTGAAATATTGTAACTGCAAAGAGTATTCTATTTATTATTGATGTATTATTCATTAGATCAATCCCCTTTTGTGGATTGATCATGTCGAGCATTGTAAATGACCAAATCCCCTTTTGTGGATTGGTCAAACCCTAATTGTAATATGCAAATTGAGAAGTCGCCCCCCCAAGCAAATTAAAGTGGTTCTAACCACCCAAAAAGACACCTCCTTTCCGCGCCTGCCAGTGAAGAGACACCTCCTTTCAGCGCCTGCCAGTTTGCATAAATAAAGGAAGCCAACCACTCATTTGTTCACTCACTCATTCGATCATCCAGAGTGCAAGTTTGGTAGCTGTAGTTGGAGAAGAAGGAAGAGAGAGAGAGGCACATTCTTGGGAGAGGATATTCTCTAGTGTTTGGTTTATTGTCTTGGCATTGTATTGGCTATCTATATTAAGGAAGTTTTTGCTGGGTTTTCTCCCCCATGAGGGTTTCATAGGATAAATGATGTGTCTCTTGTGATTGTGTTTCTCTCAGTGATCCTATCTATGCTATGGTTATCTAGTAAATTAAAAAGAAACCTAATAATAGCTAAAACTCTAACATGGTATCAGAGCTATAAGTTGAAGAGAGCATCTTTCACAGGAAAAAGAAAAATGTCACTGTTGTTGTACAAGGAAGTTAGGGTTTTTTTATTGAAGAGGAATTTCGGCCCAAAAGTCATCGAGAAAAGTGCGCCCTAGCCCAAGGAACTCTTTGGCACCTTCAACGCACCTTTTTAGTGGGATAGAACTCCCAGAAAGTGAAACCCTAGTTTTTGCCAGTACTAGAAGTACCAGAAAACCAGAAGCACCATAAATCTAACCACACCAGGCTACTCACCTCAACCAAGCGCACCTCTTGGTAAGTTTAAAATTCAATTATGAGCATTTTCATTTTTGGTCATTTTCCTAGCTCCAGGTAAAAGATGTTTGCAAGCACTAAGCTTGTTGACAAACCAGAAGGTGTGGAAAACTTCCGTGCCTGGAAGTATAGGATTGGACTCATTCTTGAAGAGAATGACCTAGCAAGATTCATTAAAGAGAATGTACCAGAACCCACCGATGCTGCAACTAAAGCAAAACACCAAAAGGACAAAATTAGGGCCAAAAGAATCATTGCAGATTCTATCAAAGATCACTTGATCCCTTAAGTAGCTTCAAAGAAGACCCCAAAAAAAATGTTTGATGCCCTAACCAGATTATGTGAAGGAAAGAACATCAATTGGAAGATGAATCTAATGACTCAACTCAAGAATACAAGGATGCAGAAAGGAGAAACAATCTAGGAATATTTCTCCAAAATATCACAATTCAAAGAACAACTAGAAGGAATTGAAGATACTATAGATGAAGATGAACTTATAATGACGACCCTTAGTGGTCTCACAAGACCTTGGGATGCATTCATCCAAACTATTTGTGCCAGAAAAGACAAACTACAATTTGATAGTCTTTGGGAAGAATGTGTTCAAGAAGAAGCAAGAGTAGCTAACCGAGAAGCTTTGTTGTCAAGAGATGAAGATCAAGCCCTAGCTACTCACACTAAAGGAGGAAGAAATAAGTTTTACTTCCAGAAAGAAACTCATAAGGAGTCTCACCCCCAAAACAAATTCATACATAAAGAATCTCAACCAAGGAGATTCCAGAAGTTTCAGAAAGGACAAAGAAGAGAAAAAAGATTTCTCATCCTACCAATGTTACCATTGTGATAAGATGGGACATATTGCGAAACATTGTCCAGCTAGACGAGAAGAATACAAGAAGAAAAACAAGAGGCACTATGCCCATGCAGTTGAAGATGAAGAGCCACCCACAAAGATGATAAAAGAACATATTGAAGACTATGTCTTAATCGCTTCCCTCTCAGGATAAGTATCACCTGGTGAGGACACTTGGCTCATTGATAGTGGTTCTTCCAAGCACATGACAGGTCAAAGAGACATTCTCTCTCGCCTTTCAGAAAAGAAGTTTCCTCAGAAAGTCACACTTGGAGATGATTATCAATACCCTATCAAGGGAGTAGTAGAATCAAATTACAAGCTTGATTCAGGGACCCCAATGAAAATGAAGGATGTATTATATGTACCAGGTTTGATAAAGAACTTACTCTCCATCTCAGCCTTAGAAAAGAAAGGCTTCAAATTTGCCTTCATAGATAGAGAAGTTCTTATGTGGGCCAAAGGAAAAACCATGAAAGAAGCAATTGTTATTGGAAAAGAAGAAGGTGGCTTGTATAAGCTAAAGGGTCACTCAGAAGCAGCCATGACCCACTCCATTGAGAATCCATGTGAACTTTGGTATAGAAGATTAGCCCACATCAACTACAAGGCATCACCATATGTAAGCAAGGTAGTCACAGGTCTACCGGAACTCAAAGTTGACCATGAAGGTGTGTGCAATGGATGTGCACAAGGAAAGAACATCAAGAACCCTTTTTCGAAGAGAGACAACCAAGCAGAAGGAGTCCTAGGGCTCATTCACTCAGATGTGTGTGGCCCAATGCCATCATCCTCCATTAGTGGGTATGAATACTATCTATCCTTTATTGATGACTATTCTCGTAAAACCTAGGTTTACTTTTTGAAATCAAAAGATGAAGTGTTCAGTAAATTCAAGGAATTCAAAGCCTTGATAGAGAATCTTTCTGAAAGAAGGATCAAGATACTCAGGTCAGATAATGGAGGAGAATACACCTCAAAAGAGTTTGCAAACTTTTGCAAAGATGCCGGGATCAAGAGGGAGCTCACCACTCCCTACAATCCTCAACAAAATGGTGTAGCAAAAAGAAAGAACATAACTATAATGGAAGCAGTAAAGACCATGATCCATGATCAAGATCTTCCAATGTACTTATGGGCAGAAGCAACAAAAACAACAGTATATGTACAAAACAGATTGCCCCATAGTGCACTTGGGTTCAAGACCCTTGAAGAGATGTTCTCTGGAAAGAAGCTAGCAGTAAGCCATCTCAAAATATTTGGCTGCCCAATATTTGTACATATTCCAAGAGAGAAGAGAACCAAGTTGGACCCTTCAGGAAAGAAGGGAATATTTGTTGGATACTATGAGGTCTCCAAGGCCTTCAGAGTTTATATACCAGGTTACCATCATATTGAAATCAATAGGGATGTAACCTTTGATGAAAACACAACACTCAAGAACTCAAGAAGGTGCCAGCTTGAAGAAGTATATGAAGAGGAACTTGTAGCTCCCAGAGTTGTAGAACCAGTGTGGGAAATCATAACTTCCCTTGATGAGGAGATTCTAGAAGATCATGACATAATAGAATCTCAATAACCTCCCCAGATGACGATCTCCCACAAGAGAAAGCCAGTCTGTGCAAGGGAACTTATTCAAGATGGAGAGAAGTATGGTGCCCCTGAAGGAACCATAAGACAAGTGAAGAAACCTAAGCCATTCTCTAGTTATATGGCTTTGATGTGTGATCTCTTAGAGAAGGAGCCTACCTTCTTTGAAGAAGCCATTCAGAAGAAAGAATGGGCAAATGCCATGACAGAAGAATACCAATCCATCATAAAGAATGATGTATGGGAAATAGTTCCCAGACTAAAGAGAAAGGATGTGGTATCTTCCAAATGGATTTTCAAAATAAAACATGCTGCTAATGGAAGTATTGAGAAATATAAAGAAAGGTTTGTTGCTCGTGGCTTTTCTCAAAAGGAAGGCATTGATTATGAAGAGACGTTTTCTCTTGTAGCCAGATACACTTCAATCAGAACCATCATAGCCCGTGCAACTAAGATGAAATGGAAGTTACACCAGATGGACGTGAAAACAAATTTCTTGAATGGTGTCATTGAAGAAGAAGTGTATATAGAATAGCCTCAAGGGTTTGAAGTTGAAGACATGAAGACTCATGTCTGCAAGTTGAAGAAGGCTCTGTACGGATTGAAACAAGCTCCTAGAACTTGGTATGGAAGGATTGACAGTTTCCTGACGAGCTTGGGCTTTACCAAGAGTAAAGCTGATCCTAACCTTTACTTCAAGGTTATGAATGATGAGCATGTTATATTGCTGTTGTATGTGGATGACTTATTCTTAACTGGAGAAGAAAATCTCATCACTGAATGTAAGAATAAGTTTGCTGCAGAATTTGAGATGAAAGACCTCGGCCTAATGCATTATTTCTTAGGTCTTGAGGTCTGACAAAGCCTAGAGAGGATCTTCCTTAACCAAGGGAAGAAGTATGTAGTTGAAATACTGAAGAGATTTGATATGTTGGAGTGCAAGTCCATGAATACACCCATGGAAACAAAGTTGAAGCTTCTGGTTGACACCTTGTCAGAATTGATTGATGCTACGCTGTACAGACAAATCATTGGATCGTTGATGTATTTGATGAACATCAGGCTAAATATATGTTTTGCTGTGAACACCTTGAGTCAGTTTCTGGTAGAACCTAGACGTGTTCACCTGGTTGCTGCAAAACATGTGATGAGGTACCTTAAGGGTACAATAGATTATGGTCTCAGTTATGATGGAGATCATGACTTCAGACTGAGTGGTTATACTAATTCAGATTGGGTTGGAAGTGTCTCTGACAGAAAGAGCACTTCATGATATTGTTTCAGTCTGGGGTCAACCATGATCTCATGGTAGAGTAGGAAGCAATCAAGCATTGCTCTCAGCACGACATAAGCATAATACATTGCTGCATGTTCTGCCAACCGTGAAGCCATATGGTTTTGGAAGTTGTTGACAAGTCTATTCGATCTAGAGATGGAAGGAACCATGATCCTATGTGACAACTAGAGCTGCATAAAGATGATAGAGAACCCTGTGTTCCATGGCAAGTCAAAACACATAGAGATCCGATATCATTACATCCGTGATATGGTGCAGAGAGGAGCCATAAAACTCCAATATGTTAGCATGAATGAACAAGTTGCTGATGTGTTCACCAAGCCTCTATCTCGTGTAAAGTTTGAGCACTTTCGAGATAAGCTTGGTGTAGTCCGAAAGGACCTCCCTCGAAAGGGGGAGTAGTGATGTGTTGCCAGCCTCGTGCTGTGATGCCAACTTCGTGCTGATGATGTGCCAACCTCGTGTTGTGATGCCAGCTTTGTGCTAATGATGTGTTGCCAGCCTCGTGCTGTGTTGCCAACTTTGTGTTGATGATGTGTTGCCAACTTTGTGCTGTGATACCAACTTCGTGCTGATGTTGTGTTGCTAGCCTCGTACTGTGATGCCAACTTCATGCTGATGATATTGTGTAGCCAACTTCGTTGTGTGATGCCAGCTTCATGTTGAAGACTCTCAGCCTAGTGTTGATGTTGATGATGCTCTAGCCTTAGTGTCGTGTTGTTGATGATGAGAAAAAACTTCCGATGATTTATAGATATGTCAGTCAATGTTCCAGATGCTGTTGATGATGTTGCCCTCTCTCTCTCCCGATGATGTTGTAGAATATCCTTCTTGTTAAGGGGGAGTGTTGAAATATTGTAACTGCAAAGAGTATTCTATTTATTATTGATGTATTATTCATTAGATCAATCCCCTTTTTTGGATTGATCATGTTGGGCATTATAAATGACCAAATCCCCTTTTGCGGATTGGTCAAACCCTAATTGTAATATGCAAATTGAGAAGTCGGCCCCTAGGCAAATTAAAGTGTTTCTAACCACCCAGAAAGACAAGTCGGCCTTGCCAGTGAAGAGACACCTTCTTTCAATGCTTGCTAGTTTGTATAAATAAAGGAAGCCAACCACTCATTTGTTCACTCACTTATTCGATCATCCAGAGCGCAAGTTTGGTAGATGCAGTTGGAGAAGAAGGAAGAGAGAGAGGCACATTACTTGGGAGAGGATATTGTCTAGTGTTTGGTTTATTGTCTTGGCATTGTATTGGCTATCTATATTAAGAAAGTTTTTGCTGGGTTTTCTCCCCCATGAGGGTTTCCTAGGATAAATGATGTGTCTCTTGTGATTGTGTCTCTTTCAGTGATCCTATCTATGCTATGGTTATCTAGTAAATTGAAAAGAAACCTAATAATAGCTTAAACTCTAACAGGGAGGTGGTTCCGAGGCTAGTGGGGAAGTCAGTTGTGACTTCCAAGTGGTTGTACAAAACCAAGTATGCTACAGATGGCAACATAGAGAAACACAAGGCCCGTTTTGTGGCGCGAGGCTTCTCTCAGATTGAGGGAGTCGATTATGACGAGACATTTGCACCAGTTGTGAGATACACCTCCATCAGGGGTATCATTTCCATAGAAGCAGGGATGGGTTGGAGCATTCACCAGATGGATGTGAAGACTGCATTTCTGAATGGCTTTATTGATGAGGAGGTGTACATAGAGTAGCCATAGGGGTTTGAGGTGAGTGATAGGGAGACTCACATGTGTCTTTTAAGAATGGCACTTTATGGTATGAAGCAAGATCCCCGAGCTTGGTATTCATGCATAGACACATACTTGCTTCAGATGGGCTTCGAGAAGAGCGATGTTGATCCTAACCTCTACTACATCATTAGAGGTGAGGACACCCTCATTCTCATTTTATATGTGGATGACTTGTTCATCATTGGAGTCGAGGATCTCATAGCTAAGTGCAAGTTGGGACTTCCATCAGAGTTTGAGATGAGTGATATTGGATTGATGCACTACTTTCAAGGTATGGAGGTATGGTAGGAAGAGGGTCACATATTTCTCGGGCAGGGGAAGTATGCAACATATATTTTGAGCAGATTTCAGATGGAGGACTGTTGACCCATGTCTACACCTATGATTACCAACTGGAAGAAGCTTAGTGCTTCAGATAGCCAGTTGTTAGATGCCACAGTTTACAGGCAGTCGATTGGTTCACTCATGTATCTGGTTAACACCAGACCAGATATTTGTTTTGTCGTGAACACTCTCAACCAACATATGGTAGAGCTGAGGAGTGTTCACATGATTGGGGCAAAACACCTTTTGAGGTACATTGTTGGGACAATTGATTATGGCCTAGATTATATCAGAGGTGATGGAGTCAGTTTGGTTGGCTACACAGACTCATTCTGGGCATGATGTGCCACTGACAGAGCACCTCAGGGTGTTGCTTTGGTTTGGGGTTAGGACTTATTTCCTGGTTCAGCCGTAACCAGAAATCAGTTGCTTTGAGTTCGACCGAGGTAGAGTACATGGCAGCCAGTCAGGCCAGTTGCGAGGCCATTTGGCTTTGTAAGATGTTGGTTTGTTTGTTTGGTCAGGAGATGCCACCGACCGTCATTCACTGTGGTAATCAGAGTTGCATAAAACTCTCTGAGAATCCAGTGTTTCATGACCGGTCGAAGCACATTGATATCATGTACCACTTCATCCGTGATTGGGTTCAGAGAGGCGCAGTTTAGTTGCAGTATATATCGATTGACGACCAGGTTGCATATATGCTCACCAAGGCCCTGCCAAGGGGCAAACATGTCTACTTCAGAGACAAGATGGGCTTGGTGAGGAACACCTTCCTCGGTAAGAGGGAGTGTTGAGATTATGTACCTTGGGAGGTGTTCCCCATGTGTTTGTATTCTCTGAAACACATGTGGGAAGTACTATGCACTTTGAGCCTTGTACTTTATGTCTAATTTCACTTTGACTTAGGAGTTTTAAGTCAAAAGTGAAATTTTGTCATTTATGCCTAAAATGACTATTAATTCACTTTTTGGGTGAATTAGAGACATAAAGTGAACTTAGGGAACTTAACCCAAAGTGGGTTTTTGAGTGAGATTCTTTTGGAGAGATCTCAACCTTTGATTAGATGGGAGATTAAATGATCTCAATCATCCATATCTTAGGTTTCCTTATGGTGGTTCAAGAGAGGCGCAAAGGAGGACGGAGAACTCATTCACTCATTTTGCTCACTTGGAAAGTTTGAGAGAGAGCTTGGAGATGAGGTTTGTTGCATGAGGTGAGGCTAGCTTGGGCGCATACTTTCATGGAGAGAGGCATCTAGCTTGGAGCCTTGTTTATTAACTGAGGAGCTTCCAGTGTTGAGGAGGGTGCACTTGTTGAGGAGGGCACATCAACAATGGGGCATGGATGATTTTAGGGGCTAAATTTCGCTCATGGGCTAATTTTCCATGGTTTTTCCAAAAACAAAATTCGCTATTTTAAAAATGATTCGCCCAAATTCTATAGAATAAAATTATTTTACCTTAAAAATCGCCAAAATTTTTTAAAAACTATATAAAATCCTTATAAATTTGAATATTTTTACAAAAATATCACCAAACATTTATATTTGGCGTATGAAGGATTAGTAAGATTCACCAAGGTTTCTACATTTTAAAACAAATTTCCATCCTTAAAATCATCCATGCAATGGGGAGGTCTTACACTTGTCAGATTATAATGGGATCATTTTCAGAGGGAGGCCACACATCAATACTTGATTACTGTGGAGGGGTTTTCCATTCAGAGCTCACAGTTTGCATCTGCAACAGATTCAATGGATTTGTGAGCATTTATGAGGGGCACACCTTCCTAGGGCGCACCTGCTACATTTGGACTTGTGTTTCAGCTTGGAACAAACAACTATTGTATCAACTTCATCTATATTTTGTACTTGATGTATTCCACCATCTATTCTCCTCATTTATAGACATATATCCCAAACTGGTTTTCCCTGGGGGGGTTTTATCCAGGGTCATGTTGACCAAAAATACCTGTGTACAAAATGATGTGTGTTAGTCTTTTAGATCTGCTTATTTTCAGCTCTAAAGATCTCTAGGTGTGTTGTATTTATTTTATTATGCGTGTGACTCTTGGTTACTAAAACTACAGGCTAGAGCACCCAAAGTTCTAAATAAAATCGTAAGAAATCAGCAATAAGTCACTAAACAATTTGCTGTCCTAAAACAACAACAAACCATTGCTAGATAGTTGAAACTTAGAGCCAAACTGAGGTCAAAGATAGACCCAATTGGTAGCTTGATAGGACCTGAAAACTCTTCATTTAGCGCCCTTCTTCTTGGTGATTGGATTTTCTCTTGGACTATCTATTATCTAGTGAAAGGTTGCTGCTGGGTTTTTCTCCCTTGTGAAGAAGGGTTTCCTAGGATATCTCTTGTGTATTTTGTGCATGGTTATCTTCTTGTGATCTTGGATAATTGTATGATGCAATTAATGCTAAGGGTTTATGCTTCATGATGCTTATGCTATGCAAAATTGAATAGAATGTTAACAAGTTGATCAAGCATAAAAAATCAACATGGTATCAAAGTAGTGTTCCCAAAAGAGCCATTACACAAGCTTCTCCAACACCTTTCCAAGCTAGTCGTCACCTTCTTGCTACAACTACAAAAACAACCCTTACCCTTTTTCCTTGTCAAGCTAGTTTTAGCACATTCCCTTCAACGTTGGGCCTAATCTCTTCACAAGCAGGTACAACCTAGTCCAACGCATCACTTGCAACTTTCAGATTGAAAATTGAAGAAGTTTGGATTTTCGACCCTAGGGTTTCTGCAGATTTCGGTTTCTATGGTTTCTGCAATCATGGTAGGCAACGTTCCTGTGGAAGATAGGTTTGATGGAGCCTCTAACTTCAACTCTTGGAAATCAAGACTACTCATCACTCTAGAAGAGAGTGACCTAATGAAATTTGTGGAGGAATTTGTACCAGAACCAACAATTGCGTCAGATAAAACTCAGTGGAAGAAAAATGACACTAAGGCTAGAAAGAAAATTATTTACTCTGTGAAAGATCATATTATTCCACACATCTCCTCAATGAAGTCAGCCAAAGAGATGCTTGATGCTTTGAAGAAGTTGTTTGAAAGTATGAACACCAACATAGCCATTGCCTTGAAGCACTAGCTTCAGAATATTAAAATGACCAAAGTAGATACAATTTCCACCTTCTTCATGAAAATCGCTGACATGAAAGATCAGTTAGGCGCCATTGGAGAAATCATCTTAGATATAGAGCTGGTAATGCTAACCCTCAATGGTCTTCCTAGTCATTGGGAGCGATTCTTCCAAAGTATCAATGGATGATCCAAATTGCCTAAGTTTGATCGATTATGGGCATACTACACTGAGGAGGAGACAAGACTTGCAGTGAGAGGTGCACATAGTTCCCATCATGATGAAAGTCACGCACTTGCCTCTCATGCAAGGAAAGGCAGAGGAAGAGGAAAAGGTATGCAAAGATTTTAGAGGAAACACAAGCCACATCAGGCTCATGAACATAAGGAGAAGGACATGTCAAAAGTTCAATGTTACAGATGTGATAAATATGGACACTATGCCAGAGACTGTCCTATACGAAGGAAAGGAAGGAGGCATGCAACCATTGCCAACGTTGATGAAGATCCACCTCACACCAGATCCGATCCTGCTGAAGAATTCTTCTTCATCTCATCCCTCTTAGGTACGGTTCCTACTAGGAATAATGTCTGGTTAATTGACAGTGGTGCTTAGAGACATATGACTGGATATAAAGAACATCTCACTGAACTAGTGGAGAAGGATTCTCGGTTACATGTTGGACTTGGTGACGATGCTAGATATGTTGTGAAGGGAACATGGAACACCTCCCTTCAACTAGACTAAGGTATTCCACTTCATTTGAGTGATGTATTGTTTGTACCGGGAATGAGAAGAAACCTTGTCTCTATTTCAACCTTAGAGGACAAAGGCTACAAGGTTGCGTTCTCCGATGGAAAATTTCTTGCATGGCACAAGAACTCTAGTATGGATTCAACCAGTGTAATTGATGTTCGAGGAGACAACTTGTACAAATTGATAGTTCATCCAGTTTAGACACTTGTACATGATTCTATCAATATGAGTGAGCTTTGGCACATAAGACTTGCTCACTTACATTACATAGCTCTTCTTGCTCCAGGGAAGATGGTGACTGGACTTCCACCACTTCGTGTTGAGCATGATGGCGTTTGCAGAGGCTGTGCTCTTGGCAAGAATGCCAAGGGGACGTTTTCCAGTAGTGACAACAGATCCAAAGGAGTCTTGGATCTAATACATTCAAATTTGTGTGGACCTATGACGATTGCTTCCTTGAGTGGATACCTATACTATGTGATCTTCATTGATGATTATTCAAGGAAGACGTGGATTTACTTCTTGAAATCCAAGGAGTCAGAAGAAGTCCTTGACAAATTCCTTGAATTTAAAGCCTAGATTGAGAACCTGACCAGAAGGAAGATAAAGACCTTGAGATCAAATAATGGAGGAGAATATACCTCCAAGTGTTTCATTGATTTTTGCATTGAGGCAGGGATCAAGAGGGAGTACACTGTTCCTTACAACCCTCAATAGAATGCATTTGCAGAAAGGAAGAATAAGTCTATTGTGGAAGAAACCAAGGCAATGATCCATGATCAGAGTTTACCGATGTTTCTTTGGGTAAAAACATCCATGATTGCAGTATATGTGCAGAACAAAAGTCCTCACAAGATTTTGAAGAACATAACTCCTGAAGAGGCCTTCACCGGTGTTAAGGCTGAAGTAGGACACTTCATGATATTTGGGTGTCCAATCTACATTCACGTACCCAAGGAGAAAACATCAAAACTAGAACGCTATGGCAGGAAGGGAACATTTGTTGGGTATAGTGAATCATCGAAGGCATATTGGATCTACATCTCAGGTCAGAGATAGATCGAAGTGAGTCGAGATGTTTCTTTTGAGGAGGAAGTTGCCTTCAAAAAATCGAGAAGGTCTCACATAGAGATTGACAATGAGAGAGAGGAAGAGGTGGTGTCTTCCCCACCTCACACCCCAACAGTACAAAGAGAGCCAGACGAGCCAGTAGAGACTATTGATCCTATTGAGCCAGTACATCCTATTATCGTGCAATTTGTACTTGTCCAAAGGGAAAGGCAAGTGAATGGAAAATTGGTGTAACTGGAGGTTGTCCTATCACTATCACCTTAATAAGACACTTCTTTCTATTTAGGGGTGAAGGCCCAGGGGAGACGTCCCTGGTGACCTGGGGGTTTGAGAAGGCAAAGGTTGAGGTATCAAGAAAAGTTATCCCCTCTCTCAAGTCACACTGATTAGAAAGTCCCAAGGCTTTTAACAATATGAAGCAATGATATGCTTAAATGTACCTACCCAGAACAAGACAACAAGAAAACACTATTTTGCAAGTACAATTGATGTTAGTGCTTCGTAAAACCTTGGACTTGTCAATGAAAACAATATGTTGACATAAGATGAAGCAAACACAAATCTATAACAACAATGTATATATGATGACGGATTCACAATTAATGCCTTAAATAAGCTTCAAAATGGCCCAAAATGATAATCTAGCAATAACAATATGCTAGCACTTGTCAGAAACCAATGAGGCAATGTAAAAATCAACTTTAATAATTGTTTTTAGGAGCTTTTACTGCTGTAACAATTAGCTATAGCTTACTTTTGTAACAACAACAAGAATGTTAGTAGATTAGTCTAATCTAGGGTTAGGAAAGGTTAGCAAATAGCTTGAGGTATAAGATTTAAGGGTTGTTCTCATCAATTAATCAAGTACAAGGTCTAGATCAATGTCTTTAGGGCTAATGGAGTCACTTTTTGCAGGAATAATCTTGAAGGAAGCAAATGATAATATGTGAACTAAGGACAAGAGGGATGATGGTTGAGGTGTTGGTAACCCAAGGCCTCAATCACCAAACCCTAGAAGGAAAATGACTACTAGGAAGTAGGTAACCCTAGGCCCTAACGATTTTCCTTCTTCTTTAGCTCAAGCTTGAGGTAAATAAAGGCCTGATGAAGCAAATGATGTTAGAGGGCTACAATGGTAGGGCTCTAGCACAAGCTTCAATGGATAGGTTTTCTAGCAAAATCTAGTAGGTGAATAGCTATTGAGATAAGGACAATAACATATGCTTAATCTCCTAGGGTTTTAAGCTAGCAATTTCATAATCTTATTAAAATGCAAAGTAAAGATATTATAACCATTCAAAGGAAAGAAGAATTGTAGAAATTCACTTACATTCACCAAGAACAGTCTAGCAAATATCCTAGTTGAAGACTTTCCACCAAGAAAATGCCAAAAAACACTAAGATAAGCCTCCTCCAAGAGTTGCGCACCACTTAATTTCAACCAATCAGCCTTAAAGAGGCAGAATTTCAGACCTCACTTGTGTGAGTCAAAGAATGATGAAAAAATACAAGGGACAAATCCCTTATTTATACAATCAAAATGACCTTTAATTACAAAATTAGGTCAAAAAGGACGACATGGCCAATTTACATGAAAAATCCAATTTTACACAAAATTGTCAAATAGAACCCCAAATTTATCATTTTAGGGTGACATCATCCCCTTATAGGGTGACATTAGCCTTCTTGCTGGAACGTTAGCCCTCCAAGTGAAACGTTGGGGCTAAAAACCCCTCAGGAGCTGCCACACGTTGCAACCAAAGACGTCCTCAAGATGGATACCTCAAATGGGTGACGTCAAGGCTTTGAATGATGACGTCAAGGGCCTTCAAGGGCCAACATCATGGTGGGAGGGCAAGACCGCCCTGGGTCCAGGCCTGCCAGGGTGTCTCTGATGGAACACCCTCCTCTCTCTTCGGTGCAAGCCTCTAGTATATGTTTGCCCCTAGCTGGGGTCTCAACATCCATCTAGTGGGATTTTAGCCCTATGGAGGTTCGAGCTAATCATCTCCCTGTATGTACTTGTTCGTCGAGCGTGGTACTACAACAACAACAAGTACGCCCTCCATGGGCTCATAAGTCATAGGGATCATAGAAATGTCAATCACATCTAATAATCAAGTTACTCAAACATGTGCATAAAACCTCCCTTTCCCAAACAAGTGCTCAAAGACGTTATGCTATTCTACAAGCCAGGTTTGGAGAGGGTTTTAGGACGTCGTATTGGGATAATTCTCCTTAGATGTGGGATGTTTCCAGGTGAAGACCAATCTAGGTCATATAAGTGCATGAGATGGTATGGAGATGTTTGGGCAAGGGGTGCAGTGATGACAGGGAAATGTAGGGCTTACCTGTGGGGGCCTCTGAAGAGGGTGAGCTGCACCTTGTCATGGATGCAAATGTTTCCTATCCCATTCAATGCCTTTTTATTGTTTTATCTTATTACTTTTTCTTTCAAGAGAATAGCTGGGGGACACTACCTGGTGTGGTGACCAGTGGTGGTTGTGTTACCCGCAAGCATTTCACGGAGATGAGAAGGCTGGCTCGTGATGAGACCCCCTTTCTCTTGGCTATGCTACCAAGAGCCACTACCCTGGCGTGGTGACCAGCTGAATAGTAGTGTCATACTATGACATGCCCATGGACCGAATAGGCTGGATCGTGATGAGACCCCCTATCCTCCAACTAGGTCTTGAGTTTATTTATTTTATGGGTCCCTCCTTTTTCTTACTGAGAAGCCCTTTATTGCTTTCTCGGGGATCCTTGGGTGAAGCATTTGAAGGTTTGATTTTTTGGCTCTTAGCTTTTGCCAGCTATTTTTACCCTCTGGGCCTTTAGTCGCTTCTTCCCACAAGGCAAGGTACAACCCTTTGCTAGCTTGGCAAACCCAATGCCTGAACCAATGTAGGGGATAGATGAGAGGGAAGATGATGAAAAGTGGTAAGTATGGTGGGAATGGACAATGACCTTTCATAAACCCACCTAGTGGCAACTCACTCCTAAGGGAACCAACTTGCTAGGGCATTCTGTCACGCCCCTAGGTATCGACAAGTCAAAGGGAATAAAGTCCAAGCACACGTCATAAAGCAAGAGAGAATTAAATGTACATATTCAAATTTTTTGAGAATCAGAGTGACACATACCATGATACCCAGACTCATTACCTCATGGATCAAGACCCACTGCTGCTTCAAGACCAGGCCAATGGGATGGATGTTGTTGTTGTTGACAGGATGGAGGCGCTAAAGAAGAAGGATGGGCCCTCCAAGGCCAGGCTCAAGTCAATATGGCTCTCGGTACTCCATGTCTAGGACCTGTGGGCCTCGAGACATAATCTCCTTAGTTATTCCTAGGCTAGGGGATAACACTTCCTATTGATGTTCCTAGAGAGATTACAGTGGGTCGGAAAAGACCTGCCTAGGCTTGTCAAAACTTGCAGGAGGCAGAGGGACATGCAACTCCTCGTGGTACTTTCAGAGAAAGTAAGGGACCCCAGAGATTCTCGAGTTATATAGCAACCATGAGCCACATCATTGATTCTGAGCCTTCCAGTTATGAGGAGGCATCTAGTCAGCCAATCTGGAAGGATGACATGATGGAGGAGTATCAGTCCATCATGAAGAATGATGTGTGGGACATTGTTCCAAGGCCCAAAAGGGAATTCTGTGGTGACTTCCAAGTGGATTTATAAGATAAAACATGCAGCTGACGGGAGCATTGAGAAACACAAAGCGAGATTTGTGGCCAGAGGATTCTCTCAAGTGGAGGGAATATATTATGAGGAGACTTTTGCTCCCGTTGTTCGATATACCTCCATTCAGACGATTATTGCACTTGCTTCAACCTTGGGTTGGAAACTACATCAGATGGACGTGAAGACAACCTTTCTTAATGGTGAGATTGAGGAAGAGGTGTATATCGAGTAGCCAGATGGCTTTGTGATTCATGGGAAGGAGTCCCATGTGTGCAGGTTGAAGAAAGCTCTATATGGACTTAAGTGGCCCCCTCGTACTTGGTATGCGATGATTGATGGATATTTGATGAATTTGGGTTTCAACAAGAGTGTTGCTGATGCCAACTTGTACTACAAATTTGACAATGGTGAATCCCTGATTCTGATCCTGTACGTCGACGACTTATTCCTCACTGGAGCAGAGCATCTCATTACTTGGTGCAAGCATGAGTTGGCTTCTGAATTTGAGATGAAGGATCTCAGATTGATGCATTACTTCTCGGGACTTGAAGTATGGCAGAGAACTAATGAGATCTTCCCGAGTCAAGGGAAGTACATAGTTGAGATCTTGAGGAGATTTGGCATGACAGACTGTAAGTCCATGACCACAACGATGGTGGTGAATCTAAAGAAGTTGAGTTAGTCTTCTTCCGATTCAGACTTGATTGATCTGACTATGTATTAACAACTGATTGGATCATTGATGTATCTGGTTAATACCAGACCTGATATTTTCTATGCAATGAATGCACTTAGCCAGTTCATGAGTCAACCGAGACAAATACATTGGGTGACTGCGAAGCATGTGCTGAGATACTTACGAGGCACAGTTGGATATGGCCTCAAATATGCTTCTAGTATCGACATGAGATTGCAGGAATATGCCGATTCAGATTGGGTCGGAAGCACAGTTGACAGAAAGAGCACCTTCAGATGTTGCTTCAGCCTAGGATCTGCCATGGTTTCCTGGTGCAGCAAGAAGAAAACTTTTGTGGCCCTGAGTACCGCAAAAGCCGAGTACATTGCAATATGTATGGAAATACGCGAAGCAATGTGGCTTCACAAACTCCTTGCAGGATTGTTTGGTCAGATGCTGGATCCCACCGTGATACATTGTGACAACCAGAGCTGTGTGAAGCTCTCAGAGAATCCAATATCTCATGATAGTACCAAACTGTTGGAATAATGAACTGCGAAGAGCATTCTTATTATTATTTTGTTATTGGATTAAATCCCCATTGTGGATTAATCATGTTATTATTATTATTATTGTTATTGAATTAATCCCCATTGAGGATTAATCATGTCGGTAATTGTATAAGGACCAAATCCCCTTTTGCAGATTGGTCATCGGACAATTACAAAGTGCAGAATAAGAAGTCGGCCCCAACAGTTATAATGAAAGGGCCAAAATTAATTAAAGGTGGGTTTACCCACCCAGAGTGAGAGGTCGGCCCTGCCAATGGTGACTCTTCACACGTGCCAGATTGATATAAATAAGAGGCTAGCGCCTCACTTCTTACACACACTTCACTTCCTCATTCTCTTATGAGGCAAGCTGCAATTTCAAGTTGGAGAGAGGAGAAGAAGGGTGGCGCATCTCCTGAGGAGGACTTTTTCTGTATTGGTTGAGTTATCTCTTGAACATTGTATAAGCTATTTATGATAAGGAAGTTTTTGCTAGGTTTTCTTTCCCTAGAGGGTTTCCTAGGATAAATGTTGTGTCTCTTGTGGATGTGTATTTCTCAATGATCTTGTTCTTATTATGCTCTTATCTTATGAAATGCAAAGAACTATAATAATGGCATAAACATTAACATGGTATCAAAGCCAACCTGAAGAAAGCACAATC
>ML787910.1:1021256-1063031 GCA_009831015.1 Picea engelmannii | reverse complement strand
GATCAATAGCCGTTAAGATCGAGGAGAGTATGAATCGTCAGATCACTCTATGTAGGGAACATATCGTGACCGTCGGATTTCCTAACTTCAAATGCATACTAATGCATACTAAAGAAACACACTTTTACCTAACGACATATTAGACCAAGTAGATCTTAACTAACTCCTAAGTGTCTAAATATCCTAACAGCTAGTGTTGGGGGGGAGAATCTGTCGATGGTTACTACTATTCAAAGATTTTTGACTTTGAAGTAATCATCAAGCTAGGAAAATTGAACGTAGGACCTGACCACCTATCAAAGGTCACCAATGGAGAAGAAGCTATGAACTTAGAAGACAAATTTCCATATGCATAGTTATTCTCAGTCCATATCACTGATGAATACTTTGCATATATCATTCAGTACTTGAGTACATTTACTGCGCCACAATAATATAACACCGCGCAGAAGAAAAATCTGGTAGTCTGTGCTACCAAGTATCAACTAATTGCAAGACATGTATATAAAATGGGCACAAATAGTATGTTGCGAAGATACATGCTAGATCATGAAAGACCAAGGGTGTTAGCAGAATCCCATGAGGGAATAGTAGGAGGGAATTATGTAGGTAAAGATACTGCACAAAAGGTATTGCGTGCATGAATATGGTGGCCAACGATTCATGGAGACTCGAAGGAGTACTACCAAAGATGCGATGTTTGTCAAAGGGTAGGAAAACCCAACAAAAGGGATGAGATGTCATTACGACCACAAGTAACATTACAGGCATTCGACAAGTGTGAAATAGACTTCGTGGGAACAATCAACCCACTAGCAAAAAGAACAGGATATAGGTACATTATCACTGCGACAGAATACCTAACAAGATGGGTAGAAGCCGCACTAGTAAAGGATTGTAGCACAAAAATAGTAACTCATTTTCTATTTGAACAAGTAATCACTCAATTTGGGTGCCCAAGAGTTTTGATGAGCGACCAAGGAATGCACTTCATAAACCACACCATCAACGCTATGACTGAAGAGTTTGAAGTCCATCACCAAAAGAGCACACCATATCACCCACATGAAAATGGCACAATGGAAGCATTCAACAAAATTCTGGAGAACGCGCTGACAAAGATCTGTAATGTCAATGGGAATGAATGGGATCTCAAAGTGCCAACAATATTGTTGGCATACAAGACTATGTGAAAACAATTGACAGGGCACATGCCATTTAAACTGTATTATGGCCAAGAAGTAGTGGTGCCATTAGAATTTTTAGTACCAAGCTTGCGCATAGCAACAATCACACAAATGATAGAATGAGGCGGAGTACAAGAGAGACTGAATCGGTTAATGACCATGGAGGAAGAACGTATCTTATCAGGATTCCACCAACAAGTTTAGAAAGAAAGAGATAAATCTTGGCACGATAGACACATCAAGAAGAAAACTTTTCAGGAAGGAGATATAGTACTGATGTATGAGAGAAAATCGTTTTAGCACCTGGGAAAGCTTAGAATGCATTGGTTAGGACCGTATGAGGTAAAATTTGTCATAGATGGGGGATTTGTACAGTTAAGAGAATTATCAAGCACTGAACTCAGAGGGATGATCAATGGGAGCTGACTGAAGCTCTACAAGAACAGTTGACCATCCAGCATGCAGTAAAAAAAAAAAAATGTATATTGGAAAAGAATCAAAAGGAAAGAACCAAAAAGGGCGTAGTACACGAGAGGTAGAAAGGCCATGCAAAGATAGAAACAAAAACTCAGCGAGGATATGTACAACGATCACATACAAAAGAGAAACAAGCAGGAAAAGGAAAGACGACAAAAGCAGGCCGACATGACAACACTAGGCGGAATTAAAGGACGAAAAGAACCGATTGGATGCCACATTAATCGCGCCAATAGAAGATGGAAAGGTAGAGTAATGGAAAGTATGAAACCACCAGAGGTGCATTGAAACTGTAATTAAGGTGCATTAAACCCATAATCAAGGAAGAATCCTCGACAAGCTTCATGGGAAAGCCATACAACACACAAACGCAAGAGCCAATAGTCTATTCACAAAAAGAGAACAAACAAAGAACAATAGAGGATAAAGAGAACAATTTGAGTTCACAGATATCACAGAGACCATTCGAATCCAACGTATATTTGAAATTCACTTCCATGGCACCACCCGAGCAAGCAGAAGATCTAGACCATTGGGAAAACTAGAGTTTAGACCAGGTCATAAGGACAAGTGGAAGAAGGTGAAAAATAGCCATCGGAGATCGTCAACGTCGACAAAATCCCATCTCCAGACACAACATCGGTGAACCCCACATTGATAGTGGAGGAAACCTAAAAGTTGGCACAAGAGGACACAAGTAAGGAGATACCAGTGGAATTACAGGAGCCACAGAACCAGGGAGAAGAAACCTTGAAGGAGGTGCAACCAAAGAATACAGAAGCAGCTCCAAAATTCAATGGCATGACGTCAAATTCGAAAATAACAGTTGAGCCAGATGAGTCTCAAATGACCATTTCAGACAACCCAACATAAGGGACAGTTTAATATGTCTCGAGTTGGCCGGAATGGTATACGGAGGAACAAATGGAAGCTGCTAGAACTTCGAACTAGCCACCATAGCAGAAGAAAGACAAGATACAGATACCAAGGTCACCTCGCAAGAAACCTACAACATAAATTTTTCTATCATGCATACCAGCTAGGGTACAGGTAGGACCAGAGCTATTGGGTCATATTGGGCAGCTCGAATACTCTGACCATGATGTAGAAGACGAAGACAAGTTTCTGGAACTTGCGAAGAGGGTGTTTTTGCAGACTACGGGCACAAATTCAGTTGGAGAACCGATCGATCAGCCACTTCAGTGGGCAACTAGGCTACAGAAAATGGGAATTTTAGGTTTGTTGGACCTACCACATTTTGGAAGAGGCCAACACGCATCCGCATGTGTCAAACAGTTGTTAGTAGTCACACATGACGGGGACATCTGGCTGGACAAGCGCGTCTCCATAGATGTAGATCTTATTTCCAGTATAACAGGATTGCAATCTCAGGGCATGGATCTCGCGCAGTTTATGGATGACAAAACCAAGGAGAAAGAACTAGCAGAGGAGATGAAGAAGAATTATGGCACCAATAGAGGGATAAGAGGGATCATTATCAAGAGGATCAACGATGCAGCCACACAGTTGGGCGCGAAAATATTATCCTGCAAGCTTCTAAGAAAATGTCACGGGGAGAAAGTTCCAGCTAGAGTTGTTGCAGTTGCATCTCAGTGCACAAAAGGAACCTCAATGAGCTAGGCATTGTATCTCTTGAACTTGTTCCTGGATGACTGGAAGGATGTGCAGGATCTAGGCACAAATTTTCACTATTCATGGATGCTCACATTGATATATTTCATGTGATGGAAAGAGCCAAGGTATGTAGTTTTTTGTTCGAGACCCAAACCAAATCAGGGAGCGAGGTACTTGTTTCTTAGAGCCAGGCCAGAGTCGAGGATCAAAAAGGAAAACAAGGCCATATTTGAAGGATACCTACGCAACCTACAAGAAGCTATCTCCAAGATGTGGAGAATAACACCAGAGGTTGTCGTGCGATATAGGGCCATCACCAACTTCCAGGCCACATGACATGCAATATGGATATAGGCAAGGAAGGATCTAGATAAATAGTGGCTACAAATGTGCTATTGCATCACAAAGGGTGACATTGACATGGTCATTAGCGAATGGGCCAGTGAATGGAGGATCCCATCCATCACCTAGGAAGTGCTGGAAAGAACAGCTGAAGAAGAGGTAGAGTAGGGAGAAATGCAGCCTCCAGAAATCCAAATGCCCAAGAGATGAAGAACAGGCCAAGGAAAGACAACACCAACAAATGAAGGGCCAACAAAGATAGGGTCCTAGAAGGGGAAAAAGGAGAATATGAAACCGACCAAATAATAGCATAAATAGGTTGAGGGAGCAAAAGAGACCATAGCAGTTCCTAAACCATAGGAATCAGGGACAAACAAGAGGCCAACCACGCAAATAGGAGGCGCACGCAAGAAATCAAAGACACAAAGAACATCACTAGAGTATACGATCACAGATGACGATGGGGAAATGATAGCCCGATTGGTCCAGGATTGTCTATGTTAGGACTTAGACCATGTTGCACACCATAGGGATAGGATTGAAGAGAAGTTGGTAGACATGCGACATCTCCTCAAGAAAATCAGGGAAGGGTAGCCAGCAAGAAGCACAAGAATCGAACCATCAACACCACAGATAGAAGGAAGAGTGCAAGAAGAAGAACGAGAGTCATTCCAGGAAATACTACAGCCACACGTAACATTCCACATCAACCCTAGTATGTTGCACATGGACGAAATTATGGGGCAAATACCCTTGAAGGACTTAAGACAAATCCAACTTGTGTTGACAAGGATAGCATCAGGGGAACTATACAGGTTGCAGGTGAGCATAAACCACGAGGTACAGTCTCGCGCACGTAAGGACTTAACTGAATTGAAGTAGGAAATGAAGAAATGAGATGCGCTAGAAATATTCTATGAGAAGGCTAAATCTGAGACCCAGGAGGAAAGGGAGAGCATAAAAGGATTGGAGCAGAAAGTGGCAGGAACTTATGAAAATATTCCACATGTCGCGCAGAGAGATGAAATCACATCAACAAAAAAGATTGATTGGGTCGCGTAGGAAATCGATCAATACCAGAAGGAGGTCGAGAATCTCCGAGAACATCTCATACCAACCACTCCACCAGCAGTCAAGGAGCAAAGGAAGAAGGAAGCAACAACGCAGCTACAGGAAATAGAGAAGCAGGTCAACACAATAGCAGACTTGTTCAATAAAGTAGCACAACTTTGGACAAAGTTAGAGGAGGATCAGCAGGTCCAAAAGTGGGACAAGGAAGAAGAAAGGATCAACACAATGATACAAGAACTCAAACAGAGGCAGAAGACGATGCCAATCACAGAATGTGTCAAGGGAATGTAGGAGATGAAGAAACTACAGGCATAGCTCACTGCCAAACAAACATAGAAACAAGAGAGGCATGCTCAAATGGAACCGTTGCAAGAACGGGTAGCAGAAATCCTGGCACAAGCAGAGGAAGCCAAGGCACATATAACAAAAACCTAGGCAGAGTGTGTGGGACTGATCAGTGATGAAATTGTAGTCCATATAGTGGACACACTCAAGGAGAAGACTGTGCAGGCATAGACATAGGTGACAGAGCTTAGAGAAAAGTTTGAGGCGATCACCAAGGAGGTCAACGAAGCGCACAAGGGTTAGGTGGCTCGGGACGAGCCACATGTCAGTGTTGGGGGCCTATTGGAGGTAGGACAAAGGCCAAAGTGGAAAAGAAAGGAGTTTTTTGGAAAGAAAGCATGCACGAGAAAAGAGACAACTTGAAGGAAACACATTATGCATGCATGCAAGGAAAGCAACAGTTGGAAGGAAGAACAACATGCACACATGGGAGGAAGGCCTAACAACGGTTAGGGTTTTGGTAATGCATTGTAATGGTTGAAGAGCCAGAAATGTATAAGATACGTAGGTATCATAGAGGGTTTGACATATGTAGGTTTCGCTTTAGATTATTATTATGCTACTGTAGTTATGAATGAGTTGATGTGATATGTAATTTTTTGTTGTACGACCCATTTTGTATTAGTTGTTTAGCTAGAGGAGAGGAAGAGAGGTAGATCTTGAGAGTTAGATCATAGGCCGTGGATCCTAGTGCGATCTAGTCCACCTCATATAGATCTTACCCGACTGAGAAGAGTTGTAAGCGCGCAGTGCTATAGATGCAAAAGACTATAATAAAAGAGTCAAGAGACAAATCTTTCTGGACGTAGCCTAGGAGGGGGTGAACCACGGAAACATCTATGTTATGTGATGAATTCTTGCATGTATTTTCTATCTTCAACAATTATTATTTTGAATGAATGAGTTAGTATATTTCTTGTCTAAATGTTGTTGTGATGTTGAGGGAATAAGCTATTGGATTTACTGCATAGTCATGGATACCGGTAGACTACAATTACAAGTTATAATAAATGGTTCAATACTTATCTCGCTTATCTCACACTCAATACTAGGTTGTAAACACCTGATTCTTACAACCAAACATTAAATCTATCTCGGGTGAGACTACGTAGTGCACTCTGTGTGATCTGCTTCCTTCTGGTTTACCAGGATGGCCGATAGTTTTAGAGGCTTTGTTGGAAACCAAAAAGACATGAACCCTAGGTCAATAAAAAATCAGACATTATAGAAGAGAAGGATAACCAACACCATCTAAAGAGTATGTAAACAATTAGATGAGGACATCTTCATGTACAACTTTCATCTTAGGTGGGATTTACCAATTTTCCCCTCTAAACCTAGGAAGGCAACCTTCCCAATCATATCTACTAGGCACGGGATTCGGAAAACCAAATATATTTGTGAAATCACAAAATGCATACCTCTGAGAAAGAATTTTGTCCATTTCAAACCAGTGGAGTTGCCCATAGATTCATCTATAATGAAGTTGGAGTCTCCATGTATAATATTGCATCCAAGCTGGTGTCCTTCTCTTGTCTACCATCAAGAGTTGGATCTGATCATTGTCGTTCTCACAGGGAACATTTCTTAACTTTCGTCCCCAACAACAGTGCCAAAAATATTAGCACTTGAGGTCACACCTAGACTATTGTAGGTGTAAGCATAGTACCCATCATAATACAAATGGATTAAATGGTTTGAGTAGGTGGATCAACAAGACTGGGAAAGAAAGGGAGAGGGAAACAAACTGTCAGCAGAAGCATTCCATTGGGCAAGGAGTCACAACATCCTACAGATCAAAGGAAATCAAATTGTATATCAAACAAAAGGGATATATAATGATGAGTAGAAGCATGGTGAATAAGATAAAATAAAGAACATTCATTGTACAAATATCATTTCTACAAAGAGATAAAGATTGCTTAAACAATAAACAATGATTTAATGGGCAAGCTACAACAAATCCTCTGTTGTTTATGGATCCATAAATCAATGGCAACTATGATCCTCAAAACCTGCAATATGTTTAAGCAAGAAGATAACAAAGAAGTTGGAAAACAAAGAAGACAATCTGATAACAACTCTCATGAATCTTTAATGGCAAAAAATGCCATTACAAGCCGGCCCTCAGGCTTATTAATTAGCAACTAAAATGACTCCTCTAGCTCTCTCCTCTCTTGGCTCAAGAATCCAACCCTTTTCTCATCAAAAACCATCTCATTTATAGTGAACAATCTCTATCTACCCTAAGGAGGTTGAAACCAAGGAGTTACATAGGATCCTCCTCCATTTAGGAGTCTTGTTACAAAAGATTCCAACAAAAGTCTAACAAATTCCTATTTTGGGGGGATTTTGTCTATGATGGTAAATGCCTTTTGAAACAAGACATCCTGGTTGATCTGGAGATGGAACACATGTCACTCATGTCCAAAAAACTCCTAGGAGACCATTCGAACCTTCCTTGATAGGTGGAAACCTCCAAACAAGGATAATATCCAACAACTATGCAAAACAGAGAGTTTGCAATGCCAATTTGCAGCACACTAGAGTTTTAATTATATCTCTCGAATTACAAACCAGGTCAGGCTGAAATTTGTACAACAAGTCAATAACATTATCATGATCCTTCACAAACAATTTCAGAAAAACCCACATCATCGTTTTGGATTTATGATCAAATATGTAAATGTAGTTGCTATAGGAAAGGAGTTCACAGAGAAGTTTGTAGCGCTTGTCTGCAAGTTCTAGTGCCAGTTCACAATGCCAAAATGAAAAAGAATCCAAAACCACTTTCTCGACCTTAAAACAGGATGAAAACCCTCATGGAGTACCTGATGGCCCTAGGGAAGTTGTGGATGTTGATAATTATGAATGTGAGTTCCTGTAACCTATCCAAGCTACAACACTCCTCCTTAACTAGTTCGCGGTGCCAACTCAAATATAGCTTGCACACTTCGAGGAGGTTTTTAGTTGATGGTATGCCATAATCCCTGGAGAAATGGTTAAATGTAGGCTCTGAAAACCATAAATCCTCCTTTACATGATCAATCTTATGTGTTAACACATGGGGTGTCTGAGTTGAGAATTAGATGTCTTGGTGTGTCCAAGCTAAATAGATGGTGTCTTGGTGTGTTCGAGACAAGAACCAAATGGCCCCAATTGTAATGCATCCAATCTAGGGGGTTTGGTCTCTATGATGGATAGGTGATTGAAACTTAACTAGAACACTTGGATGTGAATCCTCATGCTTGGGAACATAAGTGGAACTAATCATTTGATCTTGCTTGAGCATGAGAATAGTTTTTGCATGCTCATATGACATAGCTAAATTGAATCCCTAAAATGATCACCTATTGTATTTCCCTAAACGAGATTTTTTTCACCTATATAAGGATTTTTTTAACACTTAGAAGAGTGGTTTGTGTGTCATTTGAATGATCTATGAATGGACCATATGTTGGTTGTGGACTTAAGGTGATCTTATGGGACATAAAGCCTATATGCATGTTGTTTTGTGTGTCAAAACAAGGTAAGACTCAAGGGACAGGTGTTAGCCAAGATTGGGTGCATTTGATGCGCTAGTTAACTCTTGGAATGTTGATGGAATTTTTGTACATTTAGGGGTAGTTCATCAAGAAGTTGAATGAACCATGTACCTGAAGGATATCCTTTTATATTGGTGGTTGTAGAAGTTAGGTACCCATATATTCCAATGTATGGTTGATCCTTTATATGGACTTCTACAAATTTGGTGATGTTTAAATGAATGAGGTACAAGATTCAAGTGTTGAGTTGGATCTGATATAGACTTCATTAATGAGGAGTGTATTCAATGTCTAAGGGAGTATGTGTTGCATCAAACCAGTGAAAGACACTAATGAAGACCTAACGTGACAAATATGGAGACAAGTACTCACTAAAGGGGAATGTTGGAATTAATAACTCCTAATTCTTTTATACATTAATGTGTGATGCTTGATCACACAAGAAGGTTGTGGTATGTTCTTAGTTTGTTCATTGTAATGTAGAATTTGTATCTATGTGAAAAGTTTGCTTCTTAGTTTTAGTAGGCTATTTTAACTTGATCCATGTGGATATCGATGGCCACCCACCTCTTCCACTGACTCAACACAATTCTCCATCTTGGCAATTTTGTTATGGTTTTTTAAGATTTTATGGCTCCTAAACTTTTGGCATCGTTTTGAGGCCCTAAACGATGTTTTATGGGGAATTTCAAGGCTTGGTTTTTCCTTTGACAAGTTCATGCTGCAATATTGTATTCCTTAGTTAGAGCTTTCCAACGAGCTACTAAGCATGCCAAATGGGGATTGTATGCGAAAGTTGCACCCCCGCGAAGTTGATGTAGAAACTAACCACCTTAGGCCCAAAAACACCTTTTAGTGCTTCACCTTCTAAGGTTAGGGTTTTGGACCTTTAGGGTTCTTACTTTATGTTAAAAGGCCATCCTTTCGGCCTCTTGTATTATCTTTTTGCGAATGAGTGTAGCCAACATCTCATTCTCTTTAGAGATAATCTACCACCATTCTATCTAGTTTGTGTTCTACAATATTCTACTATTTTATTGATTAATAGAAGTTGGGTTTTCATTGTATTATTGTGCTCTCTATTATTGCATTCCATACCCCCTACAATCCGGATCAGATCTAGTTCAATATGAAAGATTCTTTCCAACTATTTGTCTCTTATTTTAGAGTGTGGTTGAGATATTCTCTCAACAAGTTGTTAGTGTGCCATTATACTATGTCTATCTTAAAGCAAAGTTTTATGTGTGTACAAATATTTTGTTTAATATATCACTTAACTCAAGTTTGTGTTGTGTGTGGAAACAATGTCTACTCTCACATTTATCCACAATAAAGACAAAGGTTTTCTATAGTCTACTATGAAATATTTGTGTAGGTTCATGTAAACTAACAATATTGGTATTTTGAAAAAATAATTTCTTATTATTATAATTAGAGGAGTACTGCACAGTAAAAAGTTTTATGTATGGAAACAAATTCTTATATTTGATTTTAAAAGAACTAACATAAAATAACATATAAAACATTAAAAAAGAAGCAAACACTCCAATTGATAAACCATACCATGACAAAATTATAGATTACCATCCAATTTAAGAGCCATTCTTACTTCAAAATGCAAAAGTAATTAAACATTTTGGCCTTCTGTGATAATGGGTGAATAGTTTCAGTTCAAACATAAGAAGCTGAAAATTATACACAGATTTATCCAAAATCCTTATATAACGACAATGTTTACAGTACCTTAAAACGAATAAACTAGAACTATTAAAGAAAATCATACTAAATATTCTTCATCTTCAAAACTTATGTGAAGACAGTCACTTCTTCAATACCAGATCCATAAAATACAGAAAAAACAGAACCTTCTTCAATACCAGATTCATAAAATACAGGAAAGAAAACAGAACCTTTGCTATATGCAAAGATACAGCATGGATATAGATCCCAGACCATGTATCTATACGAATTTATATGGCACCAACGGCCTTGAGGCCGAGAACGATGCCAACACCGATTACGTGGCCCAAGCTGCCACAAGCAAGGGTATCAGTGGCAGTGAAACCAGCGGGGTCTCCAGTCTGAAGCCCAGACTCCCTGTCCTGCAGCTTCAGCCCGGCCGATGCCATCCTGCTGGTTGAGGGAGCCAAGCCAAATCTACCAGCAAACAACATCAGCGTAGTAGTGGTCACCATTATCTGCATGAACCCACAATATCAATCAACCCCACATGCTGTTAATTCCATCAGTAAATTTCAGAACTGGAGATTATATGAAATTTCAGTACCAGATTGGTTGGAGAGCCGATGAAATCACAGCGGGCGCCTAGAGCGCCCTTGCCCCGGGCCCTCACTGATACATGGATGGGCAGCATGGCCTGCACAGAGAAAGAAAGATATGAAAGGAGCATAAACATGTTATAATAGCAAATGGATGAGGTGTATTACCGAGCTCTGTGGGCTGCCGAGGTTGGTTCTGTACTTTGAAAGGCCATTGAATTGAGGAATGGAGGGTGCCACTGAATGGGCTGAGATCATTGCCTTTGCTGCCATTGGTTGTATTGTTTGTTACCCACGCTGCACAGAGACTTCACTTCACAGATAACTAAACAATATCGCAGGCTTGTGGAAGTGGTTGCAAATACAATAGACGGACCTCATCCAGGCGCTTCCTTTCTGATGGGGCGAAGAGAAGAGATGGATGCGCGCAGCTAACATGGCAGCGAGCTATTGGTTGCGTTGGGATAAGTGGAGATATTCTTCCATAGAAAATGTGAGGCCAAAATTTGCTTAATATTCTTTATTTTTCTTGGCATTTCGTATGGATTGTAGATCGTTGATTTTGTATAGGCAAGAAGCTATGCCATTTTTTTTTTGGATGGATGGTACATTAGTAATGGTTATGTATGTAGAAAGGAAGGAAAATTTCATTTAAAATTTATTTTTTTGATTTTTTTATAGGCATGAAGTTAAAATCTAAGGAGGTGTACATACTTTATCTTTTTCTAGATCTCAGGAGGAAACACATGTTCTTAACCATTAAGCCCACTCAAGATCTTTTAAGTTATTCTTTATGATGAAATAATATGATCCAAGAGAGAGAGTAAAGTAAACATATCCACGTAAGTAATTTATATATAATATATATATTTAAGTTCATATATACTAAATCTATAATTGTATGAATGTTTTATTAATTATTATTTGGTTATAAAAAATAATTAAAATGTATATATACAAAAGAAAATATTATGTATTAATATGTGTGTGTGGTGGGGGTTTCTCCCTCTTCTCTAAAATATTCAGATATAGGACAATGTCAACCACCACCCGCAAGAGTGGATGGTATTCTTAAGGGACTTGACCAAATAGAACCTATGACTTATAGTCTCCTCATCAACAACATGCCTTTGGCCTAGCTAGACACCAAATTAATGTATGAGATCCATTTATTTGTGGAACAAACTACCTCCTCTGCACAATAGTTTGAGTGCCTAGTCTACAAAGGTGCACATACCTACCCCTCTTAAAATTCAAACCTATGACCTCCCAGGAAGAAATGCATGTACCATTAGGCCCACTCAAGCTATACCTATTTCTAAGGAAAAACTTTTGAAGAAACCTAAGGGATGTTTCCTTACATTCAAGGATGGCATCCCTAGTAAACATGCCAACATAGACTAGTGTGTCTCACCTAGGGGGATTTGAATGGGGCGCCTATTGGCACAGAACTAACCAAATTCCCAACAACATTGGCGACAACCAATTGAGCTAACTCCTTGAGCTAAAAAATGAAGAAGGTATTTTCAACCCTAGAGAATAGGTCTAGAAGATGTTGTGTTATATACCTAAAGGTTATAATATATTTCTAGCATGTCTCCCCCTGTGAGGAAAGAAAGAATCCCCCCCACACACACACACCAATGTAAATTTATCTCAACCCTTGATCTATATGATGATGATGATGGTTAACGTCCATTGAGACCAAATTTGGTCTATCAGATTTAAGAAAGGTAAGGAATTACTTGGTTTTCCTTAGAATTTTATTTCTATGCTCGAAAATATTTAAGAGGAGAATTATTAAATCACCATATATTTGATGAGTTAAAAGGTTAGTAAGGTTAGTATTGTAACAAATATTTTGAAATTGTGATCTAATGTGAGTGTATGCAAAACATTCTAAGAGAAAGTGTTTTCCATCATCAACCCTCTTAATGTCATAAACATGACAAATTCTTTCAACCCATGACATTTTAGGAATTGTCCAATGCCATGTTTCACTATGGAACTCATGAGAGTTTGTTCTTATTTTATTAATGTTGACTTTTCTTCTTTACGCTAGTCAAAACAAAGAGATACTTTTGATAATCCATATTAGGGTTGATCACCTCTTTATAGTATCTCAATTTTCTTTTATCATGTAATTCTATATCGCACCACAATTTCTCCTTAAATTTAAATGTAATAATGTTTCTAATATTGTCATTATTCTGCAGAGTTACCTCTTCCTTTATTCCACAATGATTTGCCCAAGACTTGGCATCTTTATGCCACCCCCACTTGAGCCACAAGTGGTTTTGACTGGAGTTTAAAGCAATCTTAAGAAGCCTCTTGTCAACCATGTTGTTTATCTTTGTACATTAGGTACCTAGTCATATCCATGCTCTCAATGGAGGAAAGACTCACTTCTATGAGGAGGATAGGATAAGGTGTATCGCCTTTAATTTTGAGATTATAAGTGATAAAACACTTTCGGATTTACTCTATTTTTTCCATGATTCTCAAGAAATGTCGTAGCCCCAAACTTCACAACCACATAATATAATAGGAGTGACGAGAGTCTAAAATAGGAGTTTTTTCTTATCCCATAGCCAAATGTCCATTGATTTACAATTTTTTTGAAGCCCATAATAAGGTTTTCACCCTCCATTTATCATTTTCTCAATGCTATAGTTCCATTTAAGCTTGTGATGAAGATCGATTCAGAGATATATGTATGAAGTCACTTCCTCCAAGTTTTTTTTGTCATACACAAAATTATCTTAAGTGATATTTTTGGATTTAATTATCATAACCTTCATTTTGTCAGTGTTAAAATTCATGCTCGTAGTAGAGTAGAAATCCTTGAGGAATTTTAGTTTCTTGTCGATCTCAGAGGGACACCTTGCCATAAGGAAAATATTATCAATGTAAAGAAGAAGGATGATTACTATACTAGTGAGATGCGGGCCAATACAATCTACTTCATCCAAACAACCCTATAAGTTGTCAATATATATGCCCAAAAGGGTAGGGGACAAGGGACAACCTTGATTAACTCTTATATTACAATCAATTTTGTTTCACCAACCCTCAGTGTTCCTAAACTTGGCAATAATGTTCTTATAAAACCTTACCATAGTACCTCTAAACTCGAAAGGAACTTTTATCTCTTCCAACCTATTCCAAAGGTTGGTCCTAAGCACTATGTCAAAATATTTTCTAAAGTCAATGAAACAACATGAGAGATTTGTTTTATAATTACAACACTCTTCCATAATTATCCTAAGTGTAACAAGTTTTTCTAGCATCAAAGTCTCCTAACAAAAGGATATTTCCTTAATTTCTCAGACTGTAAATATCTTGTTCTAAGACATTGAAGGAAAAAAATTATCTATATTTTTTTTCGTATAAAAGGTAGAATTAATAGGCACAAAATAACAAATTTCTATATAAATACTCTTAGCATTAATATCTGAAATGTCCATCTACATGTACAAATTGAAAGGGCCTTTCTTATGAACCCGATCAGAGCATATTTTTATCTCCTAAGCATTAATTTCCCACCTAGGTAATGTAGATCTTGGTCTCATGATTCTAATGGTCAAAATATAACTAATTTTGACCAAGTGAGCCATAGGACTGCTCTATCCCTATATTTAAGGCGAATTCTTCTATATGAGCTAGTGAAATCACTTTTTTCTTCTTTTCCCTACTTTTGGGACTTTAGAAATCAATTTCCTCTTCTTTTTAGGCTTTAATTCCAACTAGGTTCACTAAGTTCATGCATTTCACTCATGCAATTCGAATTACTTCTCTGTTGATTCGAATTGGCTCATGTATTATGGTTCACTTCTTCATTTTTAGAGTAATTTAATGATAATTCATTTGTGCAGTTAAATACCTTTTTTTTCTCACTCTCTCTTTTCATTCTCTATTGCAAACAACTAATAGTATCGCTAATCATTTAGATTCCTATATCTTCTTGATCCTTTGTAGGTCATCATCAAATTTCACATGGTATTAGAGCTAGTTGGAATCTATGAGGAGCATACTTTTTTGTAGGAAGAAGACACATCAAGAGCAGCCATAGTGGATAAGATGGATCATCCCCAGCATGTTATTCTTACTCCATTCAACTAGCATGAGTGGAATTCTAAGGAAATTATTCTCTTGAGTAAGGGTCTTTATAGGATTACTATGGGAATAGAGATTGAACCCAATTCTGCAGTGGAGAAAGAAAAATGGTTTAATGGGATGGATGAAGCCTTTGGGTTGTTGTTCCTCTCAATTTATCCCAATCTTCTATTTCACATTGAATCTTATTTACTCCTAACAAATTTTGGAACACATTGGAAGGAATTTTCAGGAACCAAGATGTGCTTTGAGGTCATCAATTAGAGAATGAGCTCATTTCTTTGAGCCTGAGTAAATTCAAAACTATTCAAGGGTTATTCACAAAATTAAAATTGGTTTTTCTAAACCTCAAGCTATGTGGGATAGACATGAGTGAATATCATCTCATTCTCTCCATTCTACCAAAACCGGGTCCTAAATATTCACTTCATAGAGTAGTGGTTTAGAGATTTGCATGGAAACTTTGTAGTGGTGAAGAATTTAAAGAAGACTTCCTAGTATTCTTCTCATCATCCTCTTTTGAGAGGGGCGGGGGGAGTTCCTGTGAGGATTTTCCTCTTTCCTTTCTTCATGAGGATTTATTTTGTACTTGGGTACATAAAATGGAATCTTTTGGCCGAGATCCAATTTCGTTGCATTGTTTTCACCCAATTAGGCTTATGGGGGGGGGGGGGGGGGNGAATATTTTCATCTCCTAAGAAGTAATTTATCTCCCAGGTAATGTAGAGATTGGTCTCATGATTCTAAGCCATGGGAGTGCTCTATCCCTAGATTTAAGGGGATATTTTCTTTATGATCTAGTGAAATCACTTTTATCTGCTTTCTCCTACTTTTAGGACTTTAGAAAGTGATTTCCTTTGCTTTTTAGTATTTAATCCCAACTAGGTTCATGCATTCACTCATGCAATTCAAATTGCTTCTCTTTATAATTTGAATTGCCTTATGTATTATTTATTCAATTTTGTAATTAATGATAATTTTTATGAAAATTAAGTTTTTGACTCCAAATGTTTCCTCTCACTCTCTCCATTCTTTCTCTCTTGAAAATTTTTTAAAATTAGTTTTATTCATTATTTTTCTAGATCTCTTTGATCTCTTACAGGCGATCATCAAAGTTTACAAAGCCTAATGTGAGGAAAAATGTTATTTTTTGTGTAACAATCTATGCCTCCAATCCCTCTGTGATGGGATCTCTTGTTCTAAACAAGAAAAATCATTCTATGTTAGGGACCTTGGATTCTTCATGCTCCCAAGTTTTAAAAAGAAATATAATATCAATTTCACTAGGGATCCAACTTAACATAGGCCCTTTTCTCCATGGAAATCCTTGACAGTTCCAAGAGAGGAATTGGAGTGTCCCAAGTTCCTATTTATTATTATGGTTTTGGTGTCTATCCCTAATAATAAAATTTTTTATTTCTAATTATTTCTCATTTTCCTTCCTTCTTTTACTCTTTTACCTTTTAAAGTTTCTTGTTTAATTAAGCTTGGTCTTCTAAAATGAGGTCTTCATTTATAAATATTCATACCCCTTTAAAACTTGGAGTTTTACTGAGTATGTCATACTTTTGGTCATTAGAGATTACCTTAACATGAATTAACCTATATTTATGCTCAATTATATTTCACAACATCCTTGCTTCTATGAGACAAGTTGTTTGAATTTGTAATATGTTTTTTAGTTCTTCCTTGACTATTACTAGCATATCCTCGTCTTTCTTCTCTCTTAAACCAAAAATGATGAGGTTCAAGGCTCTTTTGTTATGTTCATGGTCAAAATATATGAGCTTCTTCATTTCCTCTTTCATGGGTTTTGATATCCAATTTACCTTCCAAACTATTTAGGGCCAAATTGTTATTTAGATTTTCTTCTAGCTCTTTAATCTTGTTCCTCATATTAAGATTTTATATATTATTGACATTTTCTTATTGGGTTAATTTTTTCTTTTCTTGGATTTTCTTTTCCATTTATTATAATCTAATCTCCATTTTCTACAACTGAGTCTCCAACCCTAATATTTTATTGTCTATATGTTTTTAAATCTTATCTCCTAGGGATCTAAACTTACTATCAAGAATTACCTCTAACTTTGTTTCAAGTTTGGATTTTCTCTCTTCTCTATGTTTATCTAATTATTGTATCTATTCATAAAAATTATCGAGGGTTACTTTGCTAGGCCTCCCCTTGAGAGGTTTTGGTAAATTCAATGAATTGTTCATATTGGAATAAAGGAATAGAGAGGGAATAAATTATAAACAAGAGTGAGAGAAGGAACTTGTGCACCTGATTAGGTTGCAGAGGTATACCTCAGTGAAAATGTTGTGTGAAAATTTATTTGTGAAAACAACATCAATGAAAATACCCTAATAAGTGTTGGTTGTGGAGCCTAAGTATCTTCATGTTTCATAGGTATTTGTTTTCAACTGTGTTTATACCCCATGAAGACTGTACACCCCTCCACGAAGGGGTGTTGCAGGTGGGGATTTCCTCCCCTGCGGGGTTCGGGGACGAAGCCACTAAAGGAAAAATTTCCTTGTAAATGTATATTGTAATTTAATAGTAAATTTGGACCGTTCATTATAAGGTCACATATCTGACGGTAAAAGTTATGTTAGGGTTTTTTTCCCTAGAAGGAAACCCTCTTTAATAATGCAAATGTATTGTGGTTATGCATCATTGCGAATATTGTATTATGAGAGAGGAGAATTTGAGAGAAAGAAGAGGAAGCTACAACAGGTGTGTTGTAGGTTGTATCCCTTCATTTGCTTGATAATAAAAAGGAAGGATCTGGAAATTTATCTGGTGGACGTAGCCCACACTAGGTGAACCATGTATATTTGTGTCTCTATTGTATTGCGTATTTTTTGTGGTTTATTTCTACATTTGTTTTCTTTTATTACTCTATGATCATGTTTTTCTAACAATAAGGTCAAGATCTATACCCCCTTGGAGTAAATTTGAACATAGATTGAATGTTCCCTAGCTACTTAGAAGTGGATCTGCTCATAAACCCTTGGAATTCTTCACTCAAATACTTCATCCATGTGCATCATGGATTTCAAGAAAAAAAATTTTATGTGAGCTATGATTTGGAATGTGCTAAACAGTTGTGGATTAAATCTTTCAACCTTCCAATTCCCACTTTGAAATGTGTGAATCATTTTAACAAACAATAATTGATTGAATAGAGTGGAAGAAAGAAAGGTTATATTGATTTATATGGAGTGAATTATCAATCCTTAATAGATTTGATTGCCTAGAAATCATCAAGCCCTAATATTTCATCTTGATTAAGACCGCAAATTCTGACAATCTTCCCAAATAGGCCCTTGGATTAGCTTGAGTGTGTACACATACACCAACATAAATCCACATTAACTCTTTATCTTTTAATCACCCAAATATTTGTTCTTTGATTCTTTTTCTATCCCTCTTGGTGTTTAATAGATCTAGAGTTAAGATGGATAAATGATAATAGGCATTATTCCTTAATTAAATATCCTTACATTTGATTTTGATTCATAATCAAATTCAAATGTACAATATGTTTTCATTAAAGAGAATATTAAGTTCTATTTTTTTTTTATGTATCTTAGGTCCATCCAAGACTTCTTGTTTTACTACCTTATTATTTAGGTAGATTAAAAGATATGTGTGTGTGTGTTATTCACTTTCAAAGGAGCAATAACATTAGATGTCATCAACAATCTAGAGTATAATCTGGATACACACACACACACAGAGTTTCAATGGAGTGGTTGAGATTCGATCTTGTTTTGAATATAGAGTATAAGATATCCTCAAAGACCAAATTCAGTATGATATATTACTTACTTCTTTGATTCCTCAAACATTAAGGGATACCACTCACCCCATATTTTATCAAGGGACTTTAGTGAAGCTCACTCTTATATATGTGTACCTCTTCTCTCAACATTTTTATCCAACACTCTCTCAATATAAGTTTTGATGAATTAATTTCCTCTTTTTTCCTTCTCGTGCTATGATTTGACAACATTTTCATAGATTTGAAATAATAGAGCATAAGCATAAATAAAAATTAAAGAGTGGTGGCATTGTACATTCAAGGATTGAATAGCACATTCTAATATAGATAAATGGAGGAAAAAATCTCCATGAATAAAATACTAACACTAGTTCTTACATTAATAAAGATATCGAGATACCTACGATAAAGCAGAAACCCCTATTTATAACATAAGATGCATAAATACTAACCCTAATCTTATATCACATGTTTATTCATTTATTATCTAAAGGTGGCATTTATACACATGACCTTATTACAAATATATTATCTATGTTGTGATTAAGTACACAACATGTCCTCCCCTTTAAAAAGCAAATTCCCTCAAAGATTTAAAATACAACCAATTGTACTTTATAAATTAAGTGACATACAATTTGCACCTTAAGTCACTTTATAACTTAAGTGACAAATAATTTACAATGTAAGTCATTTATAACTTAAGTTGGTGTTGGCTCAAATCAATAGATGAGGGTCCATAAGGATGTCCAAGAAAGGGGTTGTAATCTAGAACAGACATATCAATCCTTGTATAGAGGGAAGGTATCACTCAAGATGCATTGCCAAGACATAAGTTTATGGGACAAAGAAAATGGAGGAAAAACAAAACCGTCTCTAACCTCATACTTAATAAATATATTATGCATCCAATGTATTCACCACACACTAATATTATACCATGTATTATAATATACTAGAGAAAAAAACATTCATTATACCAAGTAACCATAAATGATAATGGAGGAATACAACATAATAAAGAACACATAATATGAATAAACCATTAACACCTTGAAAATGTTTTGAAACATGGGGTTCATTCCATCAATATTTAACATAACCATGATAATCATATAATATTTCCATTACACCAACATATATGCGACAAAACATCATATCCAAACTTAATATTTCTATACTTTATCTTTCTTCATATATTTACCTTTCACTCTAGGTCTAGGTCTAGCTAACCCCCTCCAAGGTGAAGCCTTTACTAATATGGTTGTGCATTTGGTAACTAAGGTTCATTTAGACCATTTGTTTCCCTCTAGTGTAGTAACATCTCTTCATTAGTATAGTATTCCTTTCTTCTTCGATGTTTTGTAGTCTTCTATTAGTTGGCTTTTCAAAACTTGGGATCCCATCCTCATATTGTTGATTATATTTCCTACAACTTTTATTCTTCTTTACTAGTTCCAATTGTTCGTATTCTAGGTTTTGTAGTTCAGGTCATGTTGTTTGTAGAGTTGAATCCATTATCCCTTTAACAAAAGAAAAGGGCCAGCAAGCCTCAACTACACTTGTTAACTCACCCTTGAGTTAGCTATGGTGTCCTTGATCTATTTTCATTCCAAAAAAAAGGGGACAATTTAGGGACCACATTTACCACATGTTCTTATAATCATGAAAACATTTTGAGCCCTTGAGACCATTTTGAAAGTAGGAGCTTGGCTCTAGAAATAAAATGTTGTGTGTATTTAGTATGTATTGTGGTTAGTCTTATGCAGTGAATAGTTTTCCATTATGTTCCCAGAAAATTGCTTATCCTTTGTAGTTATCTACACTTATTCATTGTATCAAGGTGCAAGGAGTGTAACTCTTGCTGTACCTGGTTTGCAATGGAAAAAAATTATCCATCTTATATTTAAGCCTATCGATTCCATCATGTTTATGTTGCTTAATTTCTATGTCTAATGCAACCTCAACTTATATATGTAGGCTCATGATATTTCTTATTGGGAATCTACTGGAACTTATCTCTACTTCTTGATGGTTTTCCAATATGTGATTGTTGAGTGTATGCAATGTTAGGAAATTATGCTTCCACGATAAACCTAACATAAGAGAGGAAGAATAATTTAAGTTATAAAACAAATGACAAAGCAAACACACAGTACACAAATATTTTACCCTGGAAACTAAAAAGGGAAAACTAGCATTCCTTGAGTGTCTTTCTCTCTTGTTGTCTTATTCATTAAGAACAAAAGGTTACATGTCTAACCTTGGTCTAAACCTACAAAACAAACAACATCATGTCGTCTTTCTTTTCAAAACAACAACCTTGTAGCCAATTCAGATTAAATCTACATGACCAAAAACCTACTGCTTTAGATATCCATGCATAACATTGGCTACAAATCCCATGAATATTGGGATTCATTTACAGTCGACTACTAGTCGGATTACCAGTTGAACTTCATTCAGTCTTCATTCAGTTGCCACATGAGCACTTGTTGACCACTTTCCGGTTGACATCTTCGACTTGTTTTCGATTACTTCGACTTCGAATTTTCCCATTCAATCCACTTTGACCTTTTACTTTCACTCCCATTCGATCCACCTTGACTAGAATTTCATTACAAAGAATATAACAACCCAACATTCTCCCACCCATTACATTCTTTGTTGAACTGGGAGTTTCCTTACCTTTTTTTCACAGACCCAAAGAAGCAATGCCCATTTCCTATTTTCACCAAGAGAACTTCAAAGAACTCATAGTATTGGTCAGAGAGTCTATTATGTTTTGCAACATGTTTACTTTCTCTAGCAACACCTTTTTTCTTTCCACCATGTCTCTTACGAAATGGTATTGTACATAAATATGATTAGTATTGGAATGATAAGTTGGGTTCTTTGCCAGAAATATTGCACTTTGATTTTCACAATTTATCTGTATATCTCTATGCTAAAACCAAATCCCTAAACACAGTCATTGCATCCATAATACTTATTTTTTTCCATGAGTGGTTTCCATGTATTTATCTTTTTTTGTTTACAAGGCTACGACCACCTATCACTTCCTAATATAGTTGATTGCTCCACCAAACATCTTGAACACATATCCACTAGTCAACCTTCGTCGATCTAGATCTCCAACCCAGTCGACATTGACAAAGCCATGTACACCTACTTCATTGTCATCTTTAGGTTTCCCTTGGTAGCATATAGCATAGTCTTTTGTACCACACAAATACCTAAATATGTTATTGATATCTATCCAGTGCTCCTTTCTAGGTGTCGACAAGTATTTTCTCAACACTCCCACTGCATGGGAAATGTATGGTCAAGTGCAAACCATCGCATACATTATACTACCAACAACACTTGCATAGGGAACATGTGCCATATCCTCTACTATTCATGTGTATTTGGACATTGTTCAGTACTTAGCCTTTATCCCACATGAATTGGCACCTTTACAGGTTTGCAATCATGCATGTTAAAATGTTTCAAAATTGTTTCAATATACTTCTTATGATTCAACTAGAGATTTCTAGCTGCTCAATCTATCTTGATCTCCATTCCTAGAATGAAGTTCGTTGCACCAAGATCCTTGGTGATTGATTTAGAACATAAAGGGATCTTTTCAATATTGATCCAAAATGGATCCAAAAAGGCCAAAATTTCAAATTTCTCATAATCGGATGAAACTAGCGCCATTGCGTAGGGCTCGTCGTGTCAATTCAGGCAATATATTTTTTTCCGAAAATGGACACCGTATGTGATAGTTATGGCAATCTGAACTTTTCCCAAAGAGGCAAAAAAAGTCAAAGTCGACAGTCAGAGGTTGTACTATTGATGTCATTAATACGTCAACATGATGTGATTGATGACATCATCATGATGTCATGATTATGTCAGCATGTTAACGTGGCAGCACTAGAAGGTGACACGTGTCAGCCATTTTTGGCATTTTTGGGTATTGATGTGGCAGACACGTTGATTGTATGGACGTTGACATGGAAATATGATGCAGGAGCATCGCCCACGTCAAGCGAACCAGCGCGGAGCGGGAGATAGCTCGATAGCACCAGCACAAATTTTGAAAGCACCTTGATATTGTTGCGCAAACATTAATGTGTGGACTTAATGAAGCGCACTTTGTATATTTTATTTGGACCTTGAGTGGATAGCTCTCGTCCTTAGGTAGATAGTCGACATTTAATAGACTTAATGAAAAGTTAGATAGGAATTTAATTCTAGATTTGATAGCTTTAGAGCGCAAGAGGGAAACGGGATATAGACACCCTCATTGTACATTGTATGATTATTATCATTGAGAGAATTCAGGAGAGGAGAGCATGCAGAGAAGTGTATGAAGAACACCCATGTACAGACATTTGAATTAATAGAATGAGTTCTGATTCAAATTCATGGCTTATGTTATTCTTTGTGTATCTATGTTAATATGCTCATGAATGTTTACTTCTTGTCATACATTTGCTTTTATATGTTGTGTATGTGATTTCATGGTTGAATTGAAGTTTGTGAGAACAAGGAGTTAGTTTCAATTGTTTCTCTATCTCGAACCAAGGAATTCCTGCAAGGAGTGCAGTTGAATCTTTCGCAAGGAGTGCGTTGACAGAAGGGTTCAGATAGAGGTAACTTTTGTTCTAAGTTCCCAGAAGTGCAGATTTGGCACCAGAGCCATGCAAGGCATGTGTAGGCTAGACGAAGTCTCAGAGTTGCAATTCTGAGCAAAGGGATTGAAATATTTCTGCTGCAGGAGTGCGTAGGATCGAAGGCTTCAACACTTAGTCGTGGTTGAAGATTTGTCGCAAGGAGTGTGTGCAAGAGTTTCTTCCTGAGAGATTTGAAGTCGTGAAAGATCAGGAGGGATAGACCTTCAAGTTTGTTGAAGGGCCAAGCCAGAAGTTGTGCGTGAGCAGGTTGAAAGGAGAGTCGCAGATTTGTGCGTAGGGTGACGAGTTCTGCGGAAGAGTGCCTTGTCATTTTGTAGAGTCCATTTGGAAGGGACGGACGTTCGAATTTCTCCAAGGAGATTTTGTAAAGATCCATGGATCGTTGGATCTCTCGGAGTTGCAGGAAGGTTGCAGTGCAAGCGCGAAGAAGGTTCAAGATCAGGACAGATAGAGCATTGATCCAAGCCAGCTAGGGTCGTTGGATCCATCGCGAGATCGGCTATCGGGGTTTCGCGAGAAAGGAGCAGAAGATTGGGCCACGAGAATTGCGATAGTACGAGAAGAGATATCCCGAGAGTTACGTAAGTAGTGTGGGGCCATCATAGTTAGTGGAGTATAGGTGGCACCAACTATCGGGATCTCTCCACGAGAAGTTCTGAAACTTGGGCGTTAGGATTCGAGATCGCGCGAAGTCCGAAGTCCCGATATCGGCGTTTAGGCACATCACATATCGGAGGTTGGAAACTCAAGTGTTTGGTGTCGTGAGTCACGAAGACGTGATAGAGAGAAGTTTCGACATGGCGAGAGAAAGTCAGCGTTGACCAAATCCATCGGGTCTCGTGGATTCGAGAGCCTAGAGATTGACAGAGAACCTGCGAAATCGCGAGTTTCGATGCTCCGACCACTAAAGAAAGGGGGATTGCATCGAGGAGAATTTGTGGGTAAGGAATATTCCTGAAAGGAATCAGAAGAACCTTTGACGTTCTTCGGGCCGAGAAGAAAGAAGATCCTGTGAGAGCGGACGTGCTCCGAGGAGTGCGGCTGCGTCAAGTTTGGTATCAGAGAGGGAATATCTTTGCTTTCTGTAGAAACGAAGAAGAAGGAGTAAAATCGCCATGCCGCCAAGAAGAGAAAGACAGTCACCTGATCCAGAGGACAGGGAAGTGCGAAGAAGAGGTAGGCCGACAGGAAATCTAGAAATGGAGAGACAGATGAGAGATATCCGAGCCAGACTCGAAGACATGGAGACAACTCAAAGACGCGGAGTTGGTGCTGGAGATTTCAGTGACTCCGAAGTTGAAGAGGAAGCTAGACATGAATAAGAGGTCACATCAGAAGATGCACCAACCGAGAGGTTGATCAAATCCATTTCCAAGATGGGTACAAAGGAGAAAATGGACATTCCAGTCTATGAGGGGAATCTGGATGCCGAGGAGCTGCTAGACTGGATTAGAGCTCTCGATACATACTTCGATTATGAAGATATCGAAGAGGATACGAAAGTCAAGTACGCAGTCACATTCTTGAAGGGACATGCAGCATTGTGGTGGGACGAGCTACAAGCTGACAGATGTTGAAAGGGAAAGCAGAAGATCAAGAGTTGGGATCGAATGATCGTGAAGATGAAAGCGAAGTTCATCCCGAGAGATTACCAAATTACTCTGTTCAAGCGAATGCAGAACCTGAGACAAAAACTGATGACAGTGAAATAATATACTGAGGTATTCTATCAATTGAACATCAGAGCAGGTCATCGGGAGAGCGATGATGAGAAAGTGGCTAGATATCTGAATGGTCTGAGATACGACATTCAGGATGAATTGAGCATGCTAACCATCCGAACGGTGGAACATGCTTACCAATTAGCTCTGAAAGCCGAGGAGAAGCTGAGCCGGAAGCAAGGACATCAAGGGCGAGGCAGAAGCCAGCCAAGAGGCAAAGCAGTTGCCCAGGAGAAATATCAGAAGCCCAAGGAGGAATGGAAGAAACCTCAGGGTAAGGTTGAAAGAGGTGGAACCTCACAGTGAGGGCCACATGTTGAGTAGAGAGGACATCAAAATGATCAGCGAGGAGATTATGCTGACGCAAATACTTTTCCTCGTACTAGAGGCAAAGGAAGAGGCCGAGGTGGAGTAATCACATGCTTCACATGTGGAAAGAATGGGCACAGGTCATTTGAGTGTCCAGAGAAAAAGAAGGACATTGGAGAAGCTCACATCACTGAAGCGCAGAGGCGAGATGTTGAGGCCAAAGACGCAGAAGGCAGAAGATCGCTTGCAATGCATAAAGTCCTTTTGACACCCGAGAAGGAGGTGGAAAGATCAGTTCAAAGAACCAGACTATTTAGAACAGCGTGCAAGACCAAGGATAGGGTATGCAAGGTTATTGTTGATAGTGGTAGCACGGATAATCTCGTATCCACGGAGATGGTAGAGAAGTTGGAGCTGGAGACGACTGATCATCCCAGTCCATACAGAGTTTCATGGCTATAGAAAGGACACCAGTTAACTGTTACTAAACAATGCTTGGTTGAGTTCAAGATAGGTGGGTATAATGATAATATTTTATGTGATGTTATTCCCATGGATGTATGTCATTTATTGATGGGTAGACCATGGCAATATGACAGAAATGTGATTCATGATGGGAGAATGAACACATATACCCTGGAGAAGAATGGGAGAACCCATATGTTGCTTCTGATAAAGGATAAGGAGGTGAAACTGGAAGTAAGAAACACATTACTTCTCATGAGTGGGAAGGAACTTCTTACAGAGGTGAAGAAGAAGGAAGATCCACAATCCTTTGCTGTCAGAAAGCCGAGGATTATTCTGACTAGCACAAGAGTGGATGATTTTCCAGATGAGATTCAGGAACTACTGGAGGAGTTTGCTAACATCATAGTGGACGAATTACCTCTTTCGTTGCCACCAATGAGAAGTGTGAGTCATCACATAGACCTCATACCAGGAGCTAGATTACCAAATAAAGCCGCGTACAGGTTGACGCCGCAGGAAAATGAGGAGGTCAAGAAACAGGTCCAAGATTTGATGGACAAAGGATTGGTCAGGGAAAGTCTGAGTCCATGTTTCGTTCCAACAGTACTCAGTTCGAAGAAGGATGGAGGTTGGAGTATGTGCACCGACTCAAGGGCCATAAACAAGATAACCATCAGGTACAGGTTTCCACTGCCGAGAATGGATGATCTGATTGATTGCCTGAGTGGAGCACATTATTTTTCAAAGATCGATTTGAAAAGAGGATACCACCAGATTCACATGAGAGAAGGCGATGAGTGGAAAACAACATTCAAGACAAACGAGGGTTTGTATGAATGGCTAGTCATTCCATTTGGTTTGACGAATGCACCGAGTACATTTATGAGGTTGATGAATGAAGTCCTGAGGGAGTTCATCGGAAAGTTTTTCATTGTTTATCTGGATGACATACTGATTTATAGTAAATCAGAGGTTGAACATTTGAAACATTTGGCCATTGTGATGAAGAAGCTACAGCAGGAGAAGTTGTTGATTAATGTGAAGAAATCTTCATTTATGAAGACCGAGCTCATTTACTTGGGTTTTGTTATTTCGGATAATGAGTTAAAGATGGATCCAGACAAGGTGGAAGTGATCAAGAATTGGCCATCACCGAGAAATATTTTCGAGGTGAGAAGTTTTCATGGTTTAGCTAGTTTCTACCGGAAATTCATCAGAAATTTCAGTGGAATTAGCGCAGCGATGATGGATACAGTGAAGAAGTGGCATAAATATTTTCACTGGACAACTGAGGTTGAAAAGAGCTTCAATCTGTTGAAGCACAATATCACGGAGCAACCAGTGTTGGTGTTGCCAGATTTCCAGAAAACCTTTCAGGTAAAATGTGATGCAAGTGGGTTTGCCATAGGAGCGGTCTTGAGTCAGGAGGACAAACCGGTTTCATATTTCAGTGAGAAGCTGGATGAAGCGAAACTGAAATACTCCACATATGATAAAGAATTTTATGCTATCATATAGGCATTGAAGAAGTGGAGGCATTACTTGATCCCGAAATAATTTGTTTTGTACAGTGATAATCATGCATTACAGTTTGTGACTCAACAGGAGAAGTTGAATCAGAAACATGCAAAATGGGTAGAGTATATGCAGAATTTCACGTTTGTGATTAAGCATATTTCGGGTACTGCTAACAAAGTGGTTGATTCTTTGAGCAGGAAATGTTTGTTGCTGCAGGAGTTTTGATTCAAAACATTGGGTTTTGATAATCTCAGGGACATGTACGCAGGAGATGTAGATTTTGCAGAAGCGTATGAAGCAACTGAGAATCCAGTTCTCAGAGATAGGAGCCCTTGGATAGATTATATGATCCAGGAAGGATTGTTGTTCAGAGGCAATCAACTGTGTATTCCGAAATGCTCCATGAGGGAGAACTTGTTAAAAGAGAAACACAGTGGTGGATTGGCAGGACATTTTGGCCATGACAAGACATTCGCGAAGTTAAATGAGTCATATTTTTGGCCAGGGATGCGTGCAGATGTTAAGAGGTTTGTTGACATATGTTGGATTTTCCAGCATTCAAAAGGAAGAAAGCAGAATGCAGGTTTTTATCAGCCATTGCCCATATCGGAGAGGCCATGGGAGGTGATTAGCATGGATTTTGTATTGGTATTTTCGAGGACACAAAGAGGTGTTGATTCCATCTTTGTAGTCGTGGACAGGTTTTCAAAGATGACACATTTCATTCCATGCCATAATACTAGCGATGCGACGCACATCGCAATTTTTTTTTTCAAAGAGATCGTTAGACTTCATGGATTGTCGAAAAGCATCGTTTCGGACAGGGACACTAAATTCATAGGGCATTTTTGGAGGACCTTATGGAAAAATCTAGGAACTAATCTGGCATTTAGTTCTTATTATCATCCTCAGATGGATGGACAGATGGAAGTGGTGAATAGAAGTATAGGAGACTTGCTGAGAAGCTTGGTGACGGAGCACCATAGCAGTTGGGACAACATATTGCCACAGGCAGAGTTCACATACAATGATTCACTGAATCGGAGTACAGGCAAGAGCCCATTTCAAATTGTGTATGGGATGCAACCGAGAGGAGTATCTAAATTACGAGATTCATAACAGACTGCTACTAGCAGCGCTAGTGCAGAAGAATTCACTAAGGCGGTGAGAGAACTTCACAGCCAGGTGAAGCAGCGACTGCTGGATTCAAATCATGAGTACAAGCGCAAAGCAGACCAACATCGGAGACAACTTCAGTTTGAAGTTGGTGATCTAGTTCTGGCACACCTGAGGAAGGAAAGGTTCCCAAGGGGAACATACAACAAGCTCAAGATGAAGAAAATTGGGCCATGCAGAATCCTGAAGAAATTCGGAGAAAATGCTTATGAGATTGAGTTGCCGGATGGCATCGGGATATCTCTGATATTCAATATCGTAGATTTATATCCATACAAGGCTGGAGGAGTAGAGACTGGAACTGAAGAGCCAGTGATCAAGTGGATGAAACAATTACCAGTTGCAAAGAAGTCGCAGATGGAATGCATACTGGACATAAGAGTGGGTAAAAAGACCAAGCGGAAGCAGTATTTTGAGTATCTGGTCAAGTGGAAAAATCACCCAGTGGAAGATGCCAGCTGGGAGAGTGAGGTAGTAATACAGAAGCATGGACACACCATGCAGAAGCTCATGGATAGGAACCCATGAAATCTTTCAAGCGAGGGAGTATGATGCAGGAGCATCTCCCACGTCAAGCGAACCAGCGTAGAGCGGGAGATAGCTGGATAGGGCCAGCACAAATTTTGAAAGAACCTTGATATTGTTGCGCAAACATTAATGTGTGGACCTAATGAAGCACACTTTGTATATTGTATTTGGACCTTGAGCGGATAGCTCTCGTCCTTAGGTAGATAGTCGACATTTAATAGACTTAATGAAAAGTTAGATAGGAATTTAATTCTATATTTGATAGCTTTAGAGCGCAAGAGGGAAAAGGGATATAGACACCCTCATTGTACATTGTATGATTATTATCATTGAGAGCATTCAGGAGAGGAGAGCATGTAGAGAAGTGTATGAAGAACACCCATGTACAGACATTTGAATTAATAGAAAGAGTTATGATTCAAATTCATCGCTTGTGTTATTATCTGTGTATCTATGTTAATATGCTCATGAATGTTTACTTCCTGTCATACATTTGCTTTTATATGTTGTGTATGTGATTTCATGGTTGGATTGAAGTCTGTGAGAACAAGGAGTTAGTTTCAATTGTTTCTCTATCTCGAACCAGAGAATTCCTGAAAGGAGTGCAGTTGAATCGTTTGCAAGGAGTGCGTTGACAGAAGGGTTCAAATAGAGGTAAATTTTGTTCTAAGTTCCCAGAAGTGCAGATTTGGCACCAGATCCGTGCAAGGCATGAGCAGGCTAGACAAAGTCTCAGAGTTGTGATTCCGAGCAAAGGGATTGAAACATTTCTGCTGCAGGAGTGCGCAGGATCGAAGGCTTCAACACTTAGTTGTGGTTGAAGATTTGCCGCAAGGAGTGCGTGCAAGAGTTTCTTCTTGAGAGATTTGAAGTCATGAAATCTCAGGAGGGATAGACTTTCAAGTTCGTTGAAGAGCCAAGCCAGAAGTTGTGCGTGAGCAGGTTGAAAGGAGAGTCACAGATTTGTGCACAGGGTGACAAGTTCTGCGGAAGAGCGCCTCGTCATTTTGTAGAGTCCATTTGGAAGGGACGGACATTCAAATTTCTCCAAGGAGATTTCGTAAAGATCCATGGATCGTTGGATCTCTCGGAGTTGCAGGAAGGTTGCAGTGCAAGCGCAAAGAATGTTCAAGCTCAGTACAGATAGAGCATTGATCAAAGCCAGCTAGGGCCGTTGGATCCATCGCGAGATCAGCTATCGGGGTTTCGCGAGAAAGGAGCGGAAGATTGGGCCACGAGAATCGTGATAGTACGAGAAGCGATATCCCGAGAGTTACGTAATTAGTGTGGGGCCACCGTAGTTAGTGGAGTACAGGTGGCACCAACTAACGGGATCTCGCCGTGAGAAGTTCTGAAACTTGGGCGTTAGGATTCGCGATCCCGCAAAGTCCGAAGTCCCGATATTGACGTTTCGGCGCATCGCGTATCGGAGGTTGGAAACTCAAGTGTTTGGTGTCGCGAGTCTTGAAGATGCGATAGAGAGAAGTTCCGACACAGTGAGAGAAAGTCAGCGTTGACCAAAGCCATCGGGTCTCGGGGATTCGAGAGCCTAGAGATTGACAGAGAACCCACGAAGTCGCGAGTTTCGATCCTCCGACAACTAAAGAAAGGGGGATTGCGCTAAGGAGAATCTATGGGTAAGGAAGATTCCTGAAAGGAATCAGAATAACCTTTGACGTTCTTCGGGTCGAGAGGAAAGAAGATCATGTGAGAGCGGACGTCTCCAAGGAGTGCGACTGCATCACAATCCATACGATAACGTGGCAGGCTCAGGTCATGACATGTGGAAGGGTACAAATGACACGTGGCAGTATGGATTAACAGGTGGTAGTGACGTGGCCCAGTGACAGGTTGACACATCGAAAACACATGGTTGTATATATGGCAGGTGTGATGACTTGGCAGGATAACTGTGTGGCTAAATGTGTTGTTGATTGTGTGTTGATTGTACATTAACTGTTTGTACGATGGAGAATCACAGGGTGACACGTGGCCCAATCATAGGGCACCATGTGGTACCCCAGATGAGGCCAATAAGGGTCAGTTCAAAAGGTTTATTTCACTCCAGCAGAGTCAAACCTAAGACCTCCACACTAGCCAATGGACAAACCAAATGCATCAACCGTATGAGTTGTGGTGTTTCTTGTTATACCATGTGGCGAAATATTATTTTAAAATGATTATTGGCGAATGTTCGAGGATAGCACCCAGTCGACGAGGGTTATTCACCGAACAAGGCGCTGGACCATTCCACATAATGCTGGGCTTATCCTTTGACCAGGGTGTTAGACTAGAGCATGCGACCACCAGCATAAGACTAGGGCACTATACCAGGGTGGAAGACTAGTGGAAGGGGCTAGCCCGAGGCCACATGGCACACACATATGACCTGGAACGCAAAGGAATAGGGAACCAACGCTTAGCGTGTGGCCATATGGAGCCACCCATATGACCAAGGGCCCAAAGAAAGGGGTTGTGCACACAAACATTTTCCCAAAGTGGGTATTAAACCATATTATTTGGATTTTTATGGTTATTTAGTCTGATCGTTTTTGGATTTTTGCCCAAAAATGAGGATCTGGAGCCCTTTTGAGGCCATATCTTGGGATGAAGTTGGGAGGTGACCCCCAACTCAAAATATATATAAACCAGAGGTTTTTGAGCATCCAAGGAGGTTCAGATACTACAGAATGATGAATAATTGTGAATCTTAAACCATTTTTATGCAGGGAAGCCATTGAGGAAGTGAACTTTGGAGGCCATTTCCAGGAGCTACGCTCAACCTTTTTCAGTTTCGTCAATTGTATTGGATTCTTGAGGTCAAGAAGAACATAGCTAGACTGGTTTTAATCAATTTTATGTACTTCTAATGTATTTTTGAAGCATTGAAGATTAATAAGAAAGACTCCCCCACTGAGACAAAGGCCCGGAGACGTAGGCAACCTTTCCGAACTCCATTATCAATTTCTTGGAATTATGGTTTTTTTTTTACTTATGTGTATTTGTTCTTCTATTTTCTTTATCATTTCTTCAACATTATTTCATTTAATCTCCTTCTTCTATTCAATTTATAATTTGTAAATCAACTCATGCGTAAACTTAACCATAGTCTTTAAAAGATTATTTTCAGATCAAGTGGTATCAGAGCAGGTTGACAGTTGGTTGTTTTAGTTTGCATGATTACCAGGGAGAAGCTAAGTCTTGGTGAAGGAGAGATTGTAGAAGGATATCCATAGATTTGATCGAGAAAGGGGACATCTCAAAGTGAGAAGATGGCATCAGAATAAGGACTTTCTCAAAATGAAAGAGAGTTTCAAAAAACTTTATTTTCCATGTCAGAGATTGTAAAAGTATTGTATGATGATTAATTGGAATAGGAGAGACCTTTTCAAGGACAATATTCAAAGAAAGCCAAAAGTGAAGAAGCAGAGGACCCTCCAAAATCTCCTCCTTCACCTCCTTCATCTCCATCTTCTTCTTCTTCAAGTACAATTTCAAACACTACTTCTTCAAGAAAAAATTCTCATAAGCATAATCCTGATATGCCATTACTTAAACTTGATGTAAAATTTGTTTTGTCTATGTATGATGGTGAATTTAATGTTGAGAAACTTGATAATTGGGTTAGACAGATGGAGGTATATTGTAATGTACAGGAAATCAAAGATGAGGAAACCAAAATCAGATTGGCATCGCTTCATCTTGAAGGCACAACTCTCATCTGGTGGAAAAGTAAGATGCAACATGGAACTCAGCAAGTTGGTAAGATTTTTCCATCATGGCATGATTTTATTTCCTCACTTAGAAAATAGTTCTATCCATTGGGATATAAGGAAAAAGATTTAATTCAATGGAAAAGTCTTAATTTAAGGAAAGGACAAACGATGCAGGAATATACAGATGAATTTTGTAAGATGGATTTGATGTTAGATGTTCCATTTACTACACAAGAAACTCTTATGAAGTATATAGGAGTTTTTCCTGCTTATATTCGTAATATTGTATTTATGTTTGGACATACTAATCTTGATGAGGTTTATGTTCAAGAAACATATATTGAAACTGGAAACATTGGAGTTAGTGTATCATGGGAATCATCTTCAAAGAAAGATGGAAAAAGAAAAGGGAATGGGAAGAAATCAAATTCAGCGACGATGAAGGAAGAGAAGCTCTCTTGCAAGCATTGAAAGAAATAAGGGCATGATGATGAACATTGTTGGAAATTTCACCTAGAGAAGAAACCAAAGTGGTTCAAAGAGAGGAAAGGGAGGTAAAATTTTGAAACATCAACAGGACCAACAGACTTGGGATCAGATATCGGTGATGAGACTAAGACTACAACAGTTGGTTTGATAAGTAAAATTCGTGATGGTTTTAATTCTAGAAGTAAATTGTTCCATATAAGGGTCATTATGAAACATACCAAGATCGACACATTGAGAGATAGTGGATCTCAATCTAACTTAATTTCAAAAGAAGTGGTTAATAAATTGCGATTAAAAACTGAGATGGATCACAAACCCTATTCACAAAATTGGATAAGCAAAGATCACAAATTTCCAATAACAAAGAAATGTATCATAAAGTTTTCAATTACATCTAAGTATGTGGATGAAGTAATATGTCATGTGGTATTGTTAGAAACATTTGGAATGGTCTTAGGCAACCCTTATTTATATGATCGCAAAAAAACTTCTACAGGTAACATAATCAATATCACTTGTTTAAAAAGTGAACCGAATATGTTGTACATGCTCATCATATAAAAGAAAATCAATATCTTCTAACAATGGAACAATTAAAGAAGGCAACTTATGCAAGAAATACACCTATAATTGTTCCAAATAAAGTTGATCCGGAAGGATCTAGGGAACATATTGGAAGTTTCAGAAGTATCCCAGGAGGCTCATAATGGCCTTAGCAGGGAGAGAAAGGGAAAAAAATCAAAGTCTCCAAAAATAGGTGAAAATGAAATGATCACCAAGAGTGTGTCGCAAGATTTCTAACGGCACAAATGACTCATCCAACGGAGTTACGGATCGAAAGTTATTCATAGTCAAAGTTTGGTAAACCTAGCCTAGTCAACAGGGGATGAGTCAACATCTATATTGCTGATGTCAGCATCCGTACGGATGACATCAGAATCTGTACAAAACACGTGGCAGGATTAGGAAGGTGACATGTGTCATTTTTACGTCAGCATGATGACGTGGGATCACCAGAGGTTGCCATGTGTCACCCAGTTTTGGCATTTTCGATTTGATCTATGGTCCAATCGGATTGTGACACATGGAAATCCATATAGTACGTACAGTGACATTGAAGTCTGTACAGTGACATGGAAGGGTGACATTTCATTCCGTACAGTGACATGGCAGGCCTATGTTGGAGTCGAGGTGGCAGTTCGTACAAATGATGCGACATATGTACAGACATGTGGCTTCCTCCAGAAGTGCCACATGGCAGTGTACGACTGGGCCAATAATGCAGTGATGTCATGCCTACATGGCATGTGACTGGACAGAAGTGGGATAATATCTAGGAACCACATGGACCAATCATAGGGTGCCACGTAGTACCCTCAAAATGCCTAATGAGGGCATAAGACCGGATTTTCAAAAAATAAAATATAGCGGACCCCTCCATATCTAGCAGAGGTCCCACTATATCTGGTGGTTATAACAATTTTAGCCCCACCAACAAACAAATACAATAGTTGTAACAGTTTTCCAAAATGGGGAGGCTAGTAGTCTTGACCCTAGGACCTCCCACTACCTTTGTGCCTTAACGATTGCGCACCCAACCAATTCGTCCAATGCCCAAGTTGGAATATTCACCCAGGTTCTTGTTTAAGAACCCATTTCGCCAATTCATGGGAAGAGGAGTGCACCAGTCCACCCAGTTTTGTACCAAGAACGGTTTCTATGAAGATATCAGTGCATTAATTTCATAGGGTCCCACGCAAATCGAGACAGAGGTCCAGAGGAGGCTTGAAGGTGCCTGTGCCCGATGGAGATGATTTGACATCCATTTTTGGGTAATTCAATGACACAAATCCAATGGCGAGGTATGTTTTTGCAGTAGAGATTCAGATCAACAAGCTAAGTTCTGGAGAATCCAATGTAAGCATTCTTTTGATTATCTTTTTTTGTCATTAAATGTTGCAGCATAGCATGCGTGTTACAGGTCTGAAAGAGCATGGAGGGGCTGCAGCAAGGCAACAAGATGATCTTATTCATTCTATATCTTCTTTTCTTCTCTTCTTCCACATAAAACCAATCAGTTACATGTGATAGAGAAATTGTGGAACTTGCATGATAAGTGGACAACGAAGCAATTCTAAATATCGTAGTTTCGGGATCTTTGTATGGGTTGCATATATGCTTCGATCTGAGTAGTAGATCTAAGTAATTATATGGCTCCATGGTGATGGGGGTCATCTTTTATTCTTCCTCTTTTTATGTATTGAGTATCTGGGAATGATGGAAGTTAATCACCCCCGGGTTCAGATCACGTTGTATCAGAGAAGTCTTGATATCGATTGCAGGTGTTGAAACTAAGTATGGAAATATCACCAAAATAGTTGTCGTTCGACAAGATTCAAGAGCTCAACCAAATGCTTCAAGAAAATAATGTTGGAATGAAGACATTGTTGCATGTTGCAGAAGAAGAGAACCAAAGGTTGCAAGAGTAGTTGCAAGCCATGAAGATGCATACAGGGGAAGGATCTACGAATGGGACAATGATAAGACCATCTTGTGACCATGGAAACTTCACCAGTTATGAGTGTCAGCATGACAGTGCAAATACATGCACACTTTTTCAAGCAAATGAAGGTGACCTACAAGCATCCAGGAACCAATCAAGATTCCTAGAAGGATCTTCCACCGATCCTTCTCACCAAGAACAACTTGACATATCTCATGAAGTAGACCAAGAGCCCTAGTTTGAGATGGACGTAAATAAACCATGTGTAGTTCCTTTCTTGATTAATGTTGATGACTCTTTTGAAATCCTTGAACAACATGCTTCTTGCATCGGCTTAAAGTTGATGAGAAAAATGGGATACAAAGTAGGAGGCCTTGGAACCAATGGCCAAGGTATTGTGGATCCCATTGAGGTAGTGGTTTGGCCTCGATATGCCAGGATAGGCTATGTCCCAAAGGATCTTGGAGAAAGCTCCAAAACTATTCGGGAAGAAGAGCCCAGGACAGTCATTGAGACTCCAGAAGTCAACAACTCATCAGGAGATGAAATTGATTCAGTGTAGGCCAAGAGCACAAATTCTCATGAATGAGGATTCAAGACATCTCCAAGGAGAGATGAGCATCGCAATGACAGAGTTGAGAACAACTCTTCTTTCTAGTATGACTCTAGAGGAAACTCACTGAGGCATAGGAAATCTAGAAACTCTAAACTGCCATTTGATTATAAGCATGTTAATAATATAAAACAGAGCTTGTGACATCAAATACCATGCCCTTTTTGTGAATTGAATAAGAACGCAGTGTCCCATTGTTGGAAGAGAAATTCCTTGTGCATGAAGGTTATGGCAACCAAGAGAAGGACAAGGATGGTAGATTTCTTTCCACACACGGAAAAGAGAAGGGGAAACACACCTCTGAAGGAGAAGGGCTACTGCAACCATTGTAGCAGAGATGGGCATCATGAGGCCACTTGGTAGGCCTTACAACTAGATCTATGCCCAAAGTGGAACAATAAGACTAGGAAGACACCTCCAAGGGAGACATCTACTAGAGTAGTGCTGCAGGAAAATCCACCACCTGGAGAAAACCAACAACCAGAGAAAGGATAGCTTGGTAAAGACGACATGTTCGACATAATGGTTGAACAAATGGGTAAAATCCTTAAGCTAGTCAAGAGTGGCCATATTTTTAAATCACATGTTGTGATTCAGACCCCATAGAATGGTATTATGTAAAAGTGATAATTGTTAATATGACTCATTTTCTGGCACATGTTGATATTGTTAGGCCTTTTGCGGTAGTTTGGGTATGGGTTTCTTATTGTAATTCCTATGGATATGAAACTTATAATGTAAATACTTTTGGGGACCAAAATTTCTTTCAGTTGGGATGCGTGATCCGAAAGGATATAAAGAACATCATGGAAGTTTCAGAAGTATCCCAACAGGCTCAAAATGCCCTCAACAGGTAGAGAAAGGGAAAATATTCAAAGTCTCCAAAACCCATTGAAAATGACATGATCACGAAGAGTGCGTCGTAATATTTCTAATGGCGCAAACGGATCATCAAATAGAGTTACGAATCGAAAGATATTTGCGGTCAAAGTTGGTCAACCTAGCCTAGTCAGCAGGGGATGAGTCAGCATTTGTATTGTTGACGTAAAAATCCATACAACACACGTGGCAGGAGCAGGAAGGTGACATCTGTCATGTTGATGTCAACATGACTTTATCATGATGATGTGGCAGCACTAGAGGCTACCATGTGTCACCCAATTTTGGTTTTTTCGGGCCGATCCATCGACCAATCGGATCGTTCCATGTGGAAATTTGTACAGTCTATACAGTAATGTGGCAGGGTGATGTGGTAGTCCATACAATGACATGGAAGGGTGATGTGTCAGTCTGTACAGTGACGTGGTAGGTCGACATGACAGTCGAGGTGGCAGTCTGTACAGATGATGTGGCATCCGTACAGACACGTGGCTTCCTTTAGAAGCACCACGTGGTAGTGTATGACTGGGCCGATAGTGCAGTGATGGCATGCCTGCATGGAAGGTGACTAGATAGAAGTGGGCCAATAGTTGGGTGCCATGTGGCCCAATTAGAGGGCACCACATGGCACCCCTGAAATTCCCAATGAGGGCATGTGACCGTATTTTCAAAAAATAAAATATAGTGGACCCCGCCATATATGGTGGAGGTCCCGCTATATCTGGTGGTTCTACCAAGTTTATCCCCACCACCAAACAAATCCAAAAGTTGTAACATTACTCCAAAATGGGGAGGCCTACAGGATTGAACCCGAGACCTCCCCCTACCTTTGTGCCTTAACAATTGTGCACCTAACCAATTCGACGAACACCCAAGTTGAAATATCCGTCGAGGTTCTTGTTTAAGAACCATTTTTCCAATGCATGAGAGGAGGAGCATGCCAGTCCACCCAGGTCCATATTGGGCATAGTTTTCTATGCATATTTCAGTGCATTAATTGCATAGGTATGCATGAAAATCGAGACAGTGGTCCAAAGGAGGCCTAAAGGTGTCTGTGTCCGATGCAGATGATTTGACAGTCTTTTCTGGGTAATTCGACGACGTGAATCCAATGGTGAGTTTTTTTTTTCTGTAGATCTTCAGATCAGCAAGCTAAGTTCTGGAGAAGACAATGTAAGCATGTTTTTCATTATGTTGTTTTGTCATTAAATGTTGTAGCATAGCATGCGTGTTACATGTCTGAAAGAGCATCGAGGGGCTACAACAAGGCAACAAGATCAGATTATTCCTTCTATCTCTTATTTTCTTCTCTTCTTTGACATAAAACCAATTAGTTACATGTGACAGATAAATTGTGGCGCTTTCATGATAAGTGGCCAATGAAGTAGTTCTAAATCTCGTAGTTTCAGGATCTTTGTATGGGCTGCATATATGCTTGGATCTTAGTAGTATATATAAGGTACTTTATGGCTCCATTGTGATGGGGATCATATTTTATTCTTCCTCTTTTTATGTATTGATTATGTGGGAATCATGTCCATGTCATCATCATGGATGCCTCATGAGCATGAGAACTTGTGAAGCTTGTATACATTCCTGATCACATTCTAATCTCTTGTTGTCGTCACCAAAAAGGGACTTGGTATTACAACTTGTAAAGGAGAGACATCATTATAGCAAGGAGAATAAAGTGGTCAATATTTGAGCATGACCCAAAGACATAGCCTACATTGGGTGAACTCTGTTATCAAGGGAAGTGTCATATCCATTATGTGTATTATGTTCTTATATTGCTTTTCCATGAATTTCTGCACATAGAATATTAAATGCAAGCACGACATATAACACATAAGGAAACTAAAGATGTTTTTATTCACTTTGGATTCAAGCCTATAAATACATCAACTATACCTTTATTTTCAAATCGCTCAAGCAAAACGATCTATAACTAACCCTTTGAAGGAGTGACAGAATCAACCAATTATTGGAAACTAATCACCCACGAGTTCATATCAAAAGCAGTTCATCTTAAGAATGAACATGAGATGGTTGTAGGATGGGAGTTCAATCATACTTTGCTTCAAGATAAGTTAATGTTGTGCAAGCCAGTCAAACATATTGGTTCATTTTCAGTCATATTTCTGATGTTATCGCTGCTAATGTTTTTTATATGGATGGTAGTGGATTCAGTAAGATGTGAATGAGTTCAAATGGATAACAATATGATTTCATTTTTCATGGTTATTATGCAATTGATTATGATGCGACAAGTGCACATGATAGAGTTTAAAGACAAAGGACAAGTGGGGAGGCATATCCCGCACTTGATGACTGGTTAATATCCTTTTGGAGGAACAAAAGGTCTTACTGGGGAGGAATGATCCAAAATGGATCCAGGAAGGAAAAAGATTCAAATTTATCAGAATCAGACGAAACTAGTGCCATCGTGTAGGGATTTTCATGCCAATTCCATTGGTATGTTTTTTTTCTAAAAATGGGCATTGTATGTGAAAGTTATGGAAATCAAAACTTTTTCCGAAATAGGTAAAAAAAGTGAAAGTCAACAGTCAGAGGTCATACTATTGGTGTCAGTAGTATGTCAGCATGATGTGGCTGATGAAATCATCATGGTGAGATGGCAGCACTAGGAGGTGACATGTGTCAGACATTTTTGGCATTTTTAGGTGTTGATGTTGCAGACACTTAGACTGTATGGATGCTGGCATGGCAAGCTCAGGTCCTGACATGTGGCAGGGTATGGATAACATGTGGAAGTACAGATTGATAGGTGGAAGCGATGTGGCCCAGTGACAGTTTGACATGTGGAAGACACGTGGTTGTACGGATGGTAGGTGTTTCGACATGACAGGTTGAGTGTGCGGCTGACTGTGTTGTTGACTATGTCATGATTGTGCGCTCATTGTTTGTACGATGGTGAATCAAAAGGTGACACATGGCCCAATCATAGGATGCAATGTGGCACCCCGAATGAGGCCAATAAGGGTCAGTTCAAAAGGTTTGTTGCACTCCGGTGGAGTTAAACCCGGGACCTCTGGACTATTTAACAGACTAACCAAACACGCCAATTGTATGAGAGGTGGTGTTTCTTGTTATACCATGTGGCAAAATATTATTTTAAAGTGATGATTGGTGGATGTTTGGGGATAAAGCCCAGTCGGCAAGGGATATCTGTCGACCAAGGTGCTAGGTCGTTCCACATAACCCGGGGATTATCCTTTGACCAGGGCACTAGACCAGAGCATGTGACCACCAGCACAATATCAGGGTGGAAGACTAGTGGTAGGGGCTTGACCCAGGGGATCAAATTTTGCTCAAAATTCAAAGTCCTCAGAATCGCTTCAAATCGAACGAGAGTGTAGGCCTCGTAATCATGAACCCAACGCAAATAATACAAAAGATCCATTGGAAGCTAGACCAGGAGATGTAGCCCAAGAGAGGGGTGAATTCCTTTATCATTTGTTGTGTTATGTGTTTTCTGTTCACCATTTTTTGTTGTTGTTTATATGCATCTTGAATGTGTAATTTCTATAAAAGTTGTGTTTGCAAAATTGATCCATTTGCATCTGAACACATGAATTAAAACTTGCAAATATTTTCAAGAATACAAGTCTTCTTCATTTTTAGATCAAGTTGGTATCAGAGCATAGGTTTTTAAAGACTTGATTATTTGCAAGTGTTTTGTTTTCTGATTCTCACAAGGTTGAAACTCACAAGAGGAGAAGGTCAACTTGTAGAGCCAAGTTCTCATCCTTCAAGAAGGAAGATTATATCATCACCGCAAGTTTCAAGGAGGCATTCACCAAGTATGGCTCATGAAGAGAGTCATGAACATATTCCTACAGAAGATGAAGATCTCATAAAGGCTTTCATGGAAATGACAGAAATGATGAAACTCTTGATGGAAGAAAGGAATACAAGGTTGCAAGGTGAAGGCTCCAATCCTTCAAAACACAAGGGAGACAGTGGTGATAAAACTCCAAATGGAAATGGAGGGAATGGTGCTTATCCACCACCCTCACCTCCATCTTCTTCTTCTTCTTCTACCAGTTCAAGACCTCTTCCAAATTCTCCAAAAGGAAATGGTAAAACTCCTTCACAAATTCCTTTGTTAAAGATTGATATTAAATTCGAATTGCCAATGTACAATGGAGAGATAAATGATGAGAAATTAGATAATTGGATTCGTCAGATTGAGGTGTATTGTAGGATACAAAAAATTCTAGATGATGAAACTAAGATTCAGCTTGCTTCTTTAAGATTGGATAGTGCAGCACTCATTTGGTGGGAATCCAAGACTCAAGAGGACATGAAGAAACATGGTAAAATTTTAACCTCTTGGAATGATTTTATTGTTGCAATTAAAA
>ML787910.1:985043-1017318 GCA_009831015.1 Picea engelmannii | reverse complement strand
TCCTTCTCATCCTTGGGAAAGTATTTCTATGGACTTTGTAGGAGGTCTACCTATGTCTAAAAGAAATCATGATTATCTTTATGTTGTGGTTGATCGATTTAGCAAAATGTGTATTTTGATGCCTTGTAAGAAGCAGGTTATAGTGAGCAAACGACACAAATGTTCTTTCCAAATGTTTGGGTACATTTTGGATTGCCTAAATCCATTATTTATGATCGGGATTCTTGATTTATTGGAAGTTTTTGGTCGAGTTTATGGTCACTCGTGGACACCAAACCGAAGAAGAGCATAGCTTTTCATCCGCAAAATGATGGTCAGACAGAAGTGGTAAATAGAACAGTGGTACATCTTCTTTATGGTTATTGCAGCAAGCATCCTAAACTTTGGGATGAGCATTTACACTACATTCAACATGCTTACAATCGAGCTAAGCACTCTTCAACTCAAACGTTGCCATTTGAAGCATGTTTTGGCTATTTGCCCAAATCTCCTTTAGATTTTATCTTTGGGAAGGATATTGCTATTGATGGTCAATATGACATTGATAGGGAAAAAAATTTCATTAAACAAATTCAGTCGATACATCAAATGGTACAAGAGCAGTTGGAAAAGAGTCAAGCCAAGTACAAGACAAGACATGACAAGCATCATGTTGATCATAGTTTCCAAGTTGGAGATGAAGTTTGGCTTTACATTAGTAAGGAGAGGCTTAAAGGAGAAGGTAAAAAACTGAAACCAATTCGATATGGTCCTTTCAAGATTCTTAATAAGATTGGTAACAATGCCTTTCCTTTAGATTTGCCTCCTTATATGCAAATGTATGCAGTTGTTAATGTTGAGAATTTGAAATTGTATGAGTCTCCTTTGATTGATGATCAAGGAGAACATGTTCAGATTCCTTCTATAGATGATTTCTCCCCAGAATATCTTATAGAACTACATGAAGACACAATCCTTGACAGGAAAATGAGAACTTCAAAATGAGAAAATGTGGAATATCTTCGAGTTGGTCTTAAAGGCACAAATCCAAGGAAATCCAAGTGGATTAAGGTTGTAAAGGTGAGTGAACTATACCCTCATCTTCAAATAGACTGAGAATAGTCTTTTGGAGGTCCAAAATCTTTCCAATGGGGAGGTGTGATCCAGGGGATCAAATTTTGCTCAAACTTCAAAGTGCTTGAAATTTCTTCAAATCGAATGGGAGCATAGGCCTCATCGTCACGAACCCAACACAACTCATTTGGGTTCAAACGGACATCAGATGAGAGAGATATCGCGTTCTGTTCAAAACAACAAACAGGCAAAAAAAATGTGTTGACTGTACAGTCCGTACGGATGTTGACATGGAAGACCGTACGACATGTGGCAGAGCCGTACGAAACATGGTAGGGCCGTACAACACATGGCAGGTGTTGGTTGGCAGGGTTTTGGATGAGTTGGCATTTGACACATGTCATTGATGACGAATGAAATGTTGACACGTGGCCCACTCAGTGGCCACCACGTGTCACCCTGGCATTTGCTTAAAACTTATGTTGTTGGCTGGATTCGACCCCGCGACCTCTAGGTAGGGGTAAAGCCTTGGGAAGGGCCACCCAACTGGCACGCCACCATATGGTTCTTATAATATATATGGCAATCAAATTATTTGAATTTGTATAAGTTTTGAAATGGGTGCAGACCGGGCCAGGGCTTAGCCCCAGCCCCGGTCATATACATTGCAATGTAACCACCGGCGTGGTTCGCCCTCTGAACATTTATCATATAGCCCTTTTCGTATGAGCCACGGTCTTATGTGTATACGATATTGCCATGGGCACGCCTTTCTGACCGTTTAAAACATTTGGCCCTTTTTAAATATACGCGCGGTCATATGGTGACCCATGTGCCCTCGGCCTTGGCGGTTAGGGGCCAAGGTGCGTAACCGTCCTACAGTTTGCACCGATTGTGAAGTTGCACCCGGTGCTAGGTTTTTACACATATATGCACGTGGGGGCTAGGTTGAGGAAGCAAGGGTGCATTTTGGCAATCCAGAGACAACAAGTTTGAAGGGGAACTTCCAAGAAGCCTATCTTTTTCAATTTTTGGCCAAACGAGGTGCCGAAAAAGCCCAGCTAGGGGTTTTTGGACGTTCTGAAGCCATTGGAGCCATATATTTGGAATTTTGAGCATTGTAAAGCACATATTTTATCACTTTGAGAAAATAATACAAAAGATCCATTGGAAGCTGTTCCAGGAGATGTAGCCCAAGAGAGGGGTGAAATCCTTTATCATTTGTTGTGTTATGTGCTTTTTGTTCACTGTTATTTGTTGATTTTTATATGCATCTAGAGCCCTCTTTGAGGCCAAATCTTGTGAGGAAGTTGGGAGCCGACCACCAACTCATAATATATATAAAACAAGGTTTTTGACAGTCCAAGGAGGTTCAGATACAACAGAATGATGAATAATTGTGAAGCTTAAGCCATTTGTATGTAGGGAAACCATTGAGGAAGTGAACTTTGGAGGCCATTTCCAGGAGATACGCTCATCCTTTTTCAGTGCTATCAGTTGTGTTGGATTCTTGAAGTCAAGAAAAACACATTCTAACCAATTTGTAATACATTTGATGTACTTTTGATGTATTTTTGAAGCACTGAAGATTAATAAGAAAGACTAGACCCCACCGAGACAAAGGCCCAGAGACGCAGGCAACCTTTCCAAACTCAGTTATCAAGTTCTTAGCATTATGGTTTGTTGTTCCTTATGTTTATTTTCTGCTCTATTTTCTTTATCATAGCTGCAACATTATTTCATTTAATCTCCTTCTTCTCTTCAATTTCTAAATGGTAAGAAGATCATGCATAAACTTAACCATAGTCTTTAAAAGATCATTTTCGGATCAAATATGCACACCAAATATTTATTTCCCTTCACTACAAATCCTTCAATACAAATCCTTCAGTTTGTTTCATGTAGATTTCTTCTTCTAGGTCCCCATGTAGGAATGTTGTCTTCACATCTGTTTGTTCTATTTCTAGATCAAATTTTGCAACCAGAGATATTAGTACTCTAATGGAGGTTAATTTTGCAACAGGAGAAAAAAATATCACCAAATTTGACTCCTTGGACTTGGGAATATCATTTCCCTACTAGTCGAGCTTTGAATTTCTTGACTTGACCTGCTGTGTTCATATTATTCTTGAATACCCATTTTCTACTAACATGATTTCTTCCACTATGTAATTTTACTAAATCTTACATCTCATTCTTATGCAAGGATTCCATATCTTCAACCATGAAATCCTTCCAGAGTCTACCCTTTGTCGATTTGACTTCTTCCCTCACCGACTTAGGCTCATCACCAGTGGAAGTTAACACAAACGTAAAATGGAATTCAGGTGGACTATACCTTTTGACTTGTTTTCTTACTTGTTCATAACTTCTTATGACTAGGGTCAGTTTTTCCACCTATTCATATGATTCAGTCAAATCATATGAATCATAATCTTCTTCGTTCCTTGCTTCAAAATTCACCTTCTCTGTATTATTCTCTGTTTGAACCACTTCATACTCGTACTTCCTTCTAACTTCTTTGAAGACCACATCTCGACTATATATTGTTCTCCTTAATGTAGGATCCCATAGATTATATCCTTTCATACCTTCTTTGTATCTAATAAAAATACACTTGACTGCCTTCTTGTCCACCTTGATCCTCTTTTCCTTGGGAACATGCACAAATGCATCACATAAAAATACTTTGAGACGTGAAAGAGAAGGCTTCTTACCATACCATACCTCATGTGGATTCATATCGACTAGTTCTGACGAAGGAATCATAATCACCAAGTATTTTCCAGTGTTGACTGCCTCTACCCAGAATTCTTGTGCAAGCACAACACCACTGAGCACACTCCTTGATTTGTCCATCAATATTTTTTTCATTCTTTCAGAAAATCCATTTTTCTATGGGGTATATGGTGAGTTTTTTTAGAATGATATGCCACACTGCTCACAGAACTTATCAAAATCCTTTCCACATGATTCACCACCATTGTCAGTTCTCAACACCTTTATCTTCTTATCTGCATGGTTTTCGAGAAGAGACTTAAACTCTTTGAATTTCTCAAAAAACTCTAATTTCTTCCTCAGGAAATATATCCATGTCTTCCTAGAAAAATAATCTATGAAGGAGACATAGTATAGGGATCCACCAAGTGAAGGCACTAAAATAGGGCCAAACACATCACAGTGAACCAATGCTAGAATCCCCTTTTTCCTTGTCTCTCCAGATGGGAACCTCACTCGAATTTGTTTTCCATATACACAATGTTCAAAAAAATAGACATCTAAATCACATTCAGGAAAATCTTCAACCATACCTTTATTGCACATAATTCGAAGTGATTTTTCTCTAATGTGTTCCATCCTCTCATGCCATAGCATGGTTGATTTGACTTGACGAAGAATTGTTGAGTCAGTTTGAATTGACTCAACCCAAGTTGATTCATGTCGACTCTAGGAATAACAACGTTGTTGGATCCAGTTGAGTTGGCATCCCCTAATAACTTGTATAGGGTTCCAATCCGAACTCCTTTAATTAATACCATCGTAGTTATGATCATTTTGCACATATCCTTCTGAAATAGAGCACGCACTCTTGCATCACTCATCTTACTAAAACATATCAGGTTTCTTTCCAAACCCAAAATATGTAGCATGCTTGGAAGGGTTCTACTCCTCCCATCCTACAATATCATTCAAACTCTTCCTCATCCGAGAATTTTGGTTGTCGAGTTGTCCCCCAAGAACACATCTCCTCCATATCATTCATAATCGAAGAACCATTCTCTATGTGGTGTCATATGATAGAATTCTCTTGAGTCGATCAACCAAACATCTTGATATGACTGTGTATTAGTTGATGCTAATTACACATCACCTCCTTTATTTGGAGTAGTCTTTCTCTCAGTAGAATGCTTCTCATCAAATCTTGTACCAAATTCCATTTCCTTCGACTTGTAGGCCCTTTAATAATTCCCATATTTACCACATTTCCATAATCTTCTCGTTGATTGAACAGGGGATTTAGATCTACTCTTTGAATTAGACTTTATACCAGTGAATTTTCCTTTATCTCTGTCAATCGGTCGACATTTCACCATTAAATCATCTTTGGTTGATATTTCCATGTTCTTCCTTCTCATTTATTCTGACGGTAGAGATGCAACAACGTAATCTAGTGATAATGTGGTTCAATTACTCCCTATAGCAATGACTAAGATATACCATGAGTCTAGAAAAGAACATAATAGGCTAATACACTTCTCCTCCTCAGTGATTTTAATACCCATAGAAGATAACTAGCTTGTTATGGTATTAAACACATTTAAATGATCTTTTACTTAAATTCCCTCACTCATCCTCAGAAGATACATTTTCTTTCTAAGGTACAACTTATTTACCAAGGATTTCGACTGGTACAAGCTTCCCAACTTGTCACGCGGTTTCTTGGCTGAGTCTTCACCTGAGACATTCAGCAACATTGAATCTGCAAGACACGGTTGAATTATACTCCTTTCCCTTCTCTCAATTTTCTCCCATTATCCCCTCGACATACCTATTTGAATGGAACCTGGACAGACTATTTCCCATTGTTCTCGATCTACAAGGAGATCTTCAATTTTAAGCTTCCAAAGATCAAAATCCTAGCCATTGAATTTTTCGATCTCTATTCTCAAGCTACTTGCCATTCTTTAAGATAAACTTTAAATATCTTTGACTTATGACTCTTACTGGACCTAGGGTTTAGCTTAGATCCAAGGTTTTTAAACCAAGCTATGATACCACATGTTAGGAAATTATGCTTTCATGCTAAACCTAAAAAAATAGAGGAAGACAGGTTTAAGATATAAAACAAATGACAAAGAAAACACACAGTACACATAGATTTCACTCTAGAAACCCAAATGGGAAAACCAGCATTCCTTGAGTGTATTTCTCTCTTGTTTTCTTATTCATTTAGAATAAAAGGATACATGCCTAACCATGGTCTACACCTGAGACACAATCAACATCATACCCTCTTTCATTTCACAAGAACAACCATGTAGCCAATTCAGATTGCATCTACATGACCAAAAACCTATTGCTTTACATTAGTAGGAACATACAAGATAGATCATTAAAATAATATGATTACAACACTCCTTATTTATAAGCTTTACAGTAGGAAAAAACTTAAATAAAGGTGCCCAAAAAAGGTTACAGATCCACCCATATCATTGGCTACAAATCCCATGAATCTTGGGATTCTGTTGCAATCGACTACCAGTCGACTATTGGTAGACCTTAATTTGGTATTTAGTCGATTTCCACATGACCTCATGTTGACCTATTGTCATTTTACCTCTTTGACTTGTTATCAATTACTTCGACTTCGAATTTTCCTGTTAGATCCACCTCGACCTTCAACTTTCACCCCAATAAATCCACCTCAAATAGAATTTCATTGTAAAGAATTTAATATCCCAACATGCAAGTACTCTTCTCAATCAAAACTTTCAATTGCATTCTTATTTTCTCAAGTTGTTGGACCAATGGAACTATTCCATGAGTTTTCTTGTGTGTGAATCACCCTATGGGAATTCTATTTCTAGATCAATCTAAATATTAGTTGATTGATGATGTGTCCTGGAACAAGAATCATGCAATATATCAAGTCCCTACACAAGGGTTTTATCTATACCTATTTCCCCAAGTTCTATATATGGAACTTGAACTATTCGCCACATATTTGTTAATTTTCTATATATTTCTTTCATATGAGTCGATAGTGGTCTGTTACTTTGACACAAGTTGCATAATTCCTCTAGGGTGTCTCTGAGCCAGGTTTGGGTGATTATGATATCCTTTTGATAATATGAAGCTTTAGTTTCTACTATAAATAGTATGTTTCCAATTTCAATGCCTAAATTTCAATGGAATCTTAACAAATCCTTAGAACATAAGGAATGTGTGTTTGTGGGTGTGATGTGGTTGAATACTAACATGTTATTATATTGATGATTTTTAGTGGCCTAATGTTATGGAATAATGTTTCCACTTGGATATGAGAATCATGTATGTCTTATTTCATCCCTACTACTACCAAACACAACACTATATTGAATATTCTCTCATGTTTTTCCCTCGTGATGTACTGAAATATGTCATGCTTTTCCTATATATTGTTCAACATTGCAATGACATGGATAGAGACTAGTGATTTTCTCAATCATGGTTGTGGCATGTAACACCCTGTTTTCTCCCATAACTGTAATTATGTTAAGGCTTCATGCAATATGATTATGAAGCATGTAATTATGTTGAATATAAAACATCAGAAAGTTGTCTGAGAAGGAAAATCCTTGAGTATTGGCCATGGTATCACAAGTGGGTTGGTGAAGTGGACTAGTGATGTGGAATGGAGAAGTTTCAATGAAAAAAAATAGGAATCTTTCTCAGCATTCCATCATGCACTTGAAAATTTTAATACATCACCTAATGTACTTATATCTACATAGAGCCACATGATCAATAATGGTGATCAGGATTGGAGGTTGAAGCAGTTATAACTGCTAACATATTTGATGTTTGAAAAAAGGATACAATTGAGAACTGACAAAACGATGTACTTGATTCACCCCTTTGAATTTGGCTCCCTAACTAGAGGGATTGCATATGACAATAGCCATGAGAATCCCAAGGAATGGTTGGAATAAGAGACTAAAGGTGGAAAACATCACAAAGAAAAAAAAATCGCATTTCTTGGTAGAGGAGAGGAGGGAACAATGAAGAGAGTGTGAGGACCAGCATGTAGCCACCCTATAGACAAAAAAAAATCTCACATAGACAAGAGAGAACATAGTGAGTTACAGACTAATAAAAATATGGTGTAGTGAGGAAGAGAGACTCATGTGCAAAGTTATGAATACAAAAATGATTGGGGATTTCTCCTTGAGGAAATTATGAAACTTTACAAAGGTATTAATGGCCACCCTGGAAGAGAGAAGACCTGGATCCAAACTGGAGCAATAGAGGACTGCGACTTGGTGCTTACTAGAAATAAGTTTTACTAGTAAAGGGAGGTCATCGAGCTATTATGTAGTAGATAAGGGACTCACTTATGTAGATGAAATCTAGTTGGGAAGGTGCCTGATAAACCCATGGAGGTCTTGAGATCAATAGGAAGAGAGAAACTTATGTTGTTTCCAATGGAATGAAGGATAGTAACCTCCCTGGACCATTTTGGACCTGCAAACTAGATGAATTAGTCCCCTTGTGAAATCATGGCTTGGAATGGGTTTGGAATGCTATAGAAAGGCATACTGCAACATAGACTATGGTTGGGAGGAAAGGCGTCCTCTCTCAACCAGTTGACTAGTTAAACTTTTCATTGAACATATAAATGTCTCTAGCTTGTTATGTCTAATGTATGTTAGTAATGAAAGAATAATGATTTTGGTTTGAATGATAAATGTGATTAAATGAAGGAATCGTTGAATTCCTGAGTAAAATGGGTTATATATGATTGTTTCTACTAATTAACAATGGCAGTTCAAAATAACCAAGTAAGCAGTGTTAATACAGAGCGTATCCCTATGAAAAATGCAATCCTTTGAAATGGAAATCTTACAAGATATAAATCTTCACTGTAAGAGTGGTGGTAGAATTTCCCTGGAACCTGGAAAGGCCTCTGTGTATTCAGGGAGCCTTAACCCTATGAAACCTCTTGCTTGAAATCGAAATTTTACAAGATAAAAATATTCAACCAAATTTGAAGTGAGGACACCTTGGTCAACCTTAGAGTGAAGGTGAGAGTCTAAGTTTGGTAAATATTTAGGGAATAATACTGAAGGGACCCTGAGCAGTTAGGTCTTGAATCAGACTATTATTTTGAAGAAAACCTGCATTTAGAGTCGTAATGAATCACGAGTCGTAATGAATCACAACCATTGATTCAGAGAGGTGAGAGGATCCTGACCATTGGTCAGAAGGAGAGGTATTTGGAATGAACAAGTGCATGATTGCAACATGATTTCGATGGAAGTGACTCTGATTCAATGAGAGCCATTGATTTATCAAAGGACTGGACGTTGGAATTTCAACTGTTGATATCGAGTGTAAGTCTATCGGAAGGTATACTATTAGAGGCTTGGAAAGAGAGCTTGAGATGAGAGTTTGAGGATGAGGGAGTCCACACACCATCGATCTACCAGAAATTGTCCCGCTATATCTCAGTCATCGGATCTATGACAATATGTCTCGAGGTGGAAAATATGGAGCCCTTAACCCTCATGAAATTACGCGACCTCAAGTGAACCTTGATTTCATATGTGGTGCAACAAGGATTGTTGGATCTATCAAAGTGCATGTGGATGGAGTGGCCTATCGTACTCAGAGTGGATGCATTCTAATAGTGGAGGATTTTGAGGAATAACATGAGTCATAGATCGGAGAGTGGGTGTGATGTAATGACAACCATATATTTGTCATGGGCCCCTCTTTCTCACTTAATGTTTGGAGGATAAGGTGTGTGATAACTACCGGGTGATTCAAGGCATCAATATGATCATATTTGTTTCTTTATGACTCTAAGGAGCATCATATTTTTTATAATGACTTGTCGGAGAGGAGTCATCAAAGTGGGGTTCTAGATATGATAATGAATTGTTTCTATGGAAATGAATCTGAGTCACCATCGATCATTGATCTGATGGTGAGGAATTATTTTATTCATCTTATTTGGAGAATTTCAGTCCCTAGTTGTTGTAATGAACCCATAGAGGTACTGCCGCTAGTATTTGGAGGTCAAACAAAAGATTTTAACACAACAAACATTGGTAAGGGGAATTTCTTGCATATTGACATGACTAACAGAAATCTTAGAGGATCCGATCCAAACCCTTAGCATGAGATAAAGAGGAAAAATCAAACACCCCCCCAGACTAAGGAGTTTTAGGGGGTCAGTTATGTTACAAAGTGGTATTAGAGCATAGTTCAAACTCTAGGCTTGAATGGGTCACCAAAACCGATTAGCTAATTGAGAAAATTTTGAATTTTCCAAAAATGAATATTTAAAATTTTGATATAATGGATAATAATGTTTTATTGTTTCAACATGTAGGATGTACTGAAAAGAAGTAGAGGTGAATGGTGCAACACAACATGGAAGAAACCTCACACCTCGGATATGAGGAATTTGATGGTCAAAGGGTTACAGAAACCCCTCCAGACTTGTTAGACACTATCAGAAGTCTAAAGGAAGACAATGAGAGGCTCATGAGAGCTCATGCCAAGAAGGCAGAATTGAATGTTGTGCTCCTACAATTTTTTTTGAAAATACATAAACACCCTTAGCAAGGTCCAACCACTAGTAATGTAGAGTTGCAGCAATCGGAAAGGTTGAAAACCCCTTCAGATGCCCAAAACCATGAATTATCCCATAGTAATGTAGGAAGGAGTTCTTCTAAGAAGAGGCCTCAGGATGCAAGGAAACGTAGATCTGGTGGAATTATTTCCATAGAGTCATTTAGTGGGAGGGATACTTTCAAAAAGATATCCAACAATTATACTTTATCGAGTGTTCCCAAGAAGAAGAAAAAGAGAAACTCACATACTTCTCTAACTGAAGAGTTTAAGAAGGAAAAGTGGCCTACCTTTGATGGAGAAATCAAGAAGGGAGAAGAAGTTGAGGCTTGGTTGTTGGGGATAAAAAAGTACTTTCGGGTACACAACTACCTGGAAAATACTAAGGAAAATATTATTGTTTTCAATATGAATGGAGGAGCCTCCATATGGTGGGAGGACCTCAAGGAAGTCAAAGGACTGAAAGTGATCAATCTGACTTGGAAGGAGTTTGAAAAGTATTTTAGAAAGGCTTACCTATTGAAGAAGTACTTTGATGGAAATATCAAAGATGTCCATGAGCATAAGTTGGGGCAGCTTACCATGGACGCCTATGCTAATATATTCTTAGTTTTGTTCCGGTATGATCCTTACCTCAAGGATGAAAAATAAAGAATAGAGTGTTTCCTCAGTGGGTTGCCACAATGGTTTCAGGAGAAAATTGAATTTGATGAACCTAAGACCCTATAGGATACCATTAGGAAGGCCAATTTTTGTTATGATTAGTCTAAGCATAAGAGGGAGCCTTATAAGGAATGGAAAATAAAACAAAAAGGTGGATTTTAGAAGAAGGTATTCAAATCATTCCCATATAAGGATCCGAAGAAAAGTGCTTAGTTCGGTCAACCAAGAAAAGTGTGCATCAATAGAGTTTTCCATCTTAGTGGAAACATGCTAGTAGAAAAACAAGGGGAAGAGTAGAGGAACCAAAGAAAGGAGATATACAATGTTGGGGTTGTGGAGAAGCACATATATTAAGAGATTGTACTCATAAGAATCAAGAGAGAGAAAAAGTTCTATCATGTTCAGGAGGATAATACGGTCAATGACGTGGCCAAAATGTTGAATAAATTATTGTCATTGATGTCAAAGGTAAGTGAGTGTTCAAATATAAATGTGAATTTAATAAACACAAAAGTGGAAAAGTTAAGTGGAACTAGAGTTTATGTAAAACTGGAGTAAACATGAAAGTGAGTTAAAAAAAGGTAAAAGTGAAAATGGAGTTTACGTAAAAGTGGAGTAAACATGAAAATGGATTAAAAAAGGTAAAAGTGAAAGTGCACATGGTATTTTCACATGGATTTAAAACCCATGGTGGTATTTTACCCTTGATATGTTAAAAGGTGAATTAAAAATAAAAAGGGAGAAAATTAATTATTATTTCATAAAAGTCGTGTCTTTTCAAATGAACATGACTTTTCATGTAAAGATTATCGAAAAATATAAATGGAGAAGAGGGTTATGAGAAAAAAAGTGACTGTGGGTGAAAATGTAATATTCTTATGCATATCGTTTGAGGAGTGATGATTGAATATCATTCAAGGAGAAATGATTAAATACTGATGAAGATCAGATATGGTGTTCTAGCAAATAAATTTGGCATTCTAGAAGCAAAATTGGTAAAGGCATATCTGAGGCAGAAGTAGAAGCAAGAAGATCTAGTGAAGGGAGAGCGAAAGCAGAAGCAATAAGTGTTGAGAATATCTGACAAAATTAGGAGTGAGTGTCAAGCTGATCTTGCAAGCCAAAAGTAGCGAGTGTAGAGAAGATCTAGTGAAGACAGAAGTATCAAGAAAACCTGTGAAGGAAATGTAAATGAAGAAGTTACTTGTAAGTAGGTTGGTTCCTACATAAAAAATAGTTGTGGGCATCGGTGTCTCCTGTATTTCGGTGCCTACAAAGAGTAGAGGGGATTGGTGTCTCTTATAGGTTAGTGCCTACAAACAGAAGATGGATTGGTGTCTCTTGTAGTTCAGTGCCTACAAACAACAAAGGGGATTGGTGTATCCTATGGGTTAGTGCCTACAAATAGAAGAGGATATTGGTGTCTCTTGTAGGTCAATGTCTACAAAAATTAGTGGGGATTGGTGTCTCCAGTAGGTTAGTTCCCACAAATGTTTGTAATTGTAGGTTGGTTCCTACAAATTAATAAAAATAAATTTTTGTGGTTTTCTTCCAAAAATGTTTCCAACTTAAACATTGTGTCTTCTGGTTGTTATATTTATGTGACTTCATCATTATGGTTTATGATTGTTAAAAATAAAAAGATAGAATTATATTGATTCACCTGCCCTCTCAGTATAAGTGTGTGATCAACAATTGGTATTAAATCCGATTCCTTTCAAAACAGTCTAACCAATGGAAGGTAGATCTCGGGAGAGCACATGGTCGAATAGGAAGGTGTTTCTACAAACAGGGCTCTGTTATTTGAAAGAAAAAACTATGCCTTATGGATTATAAGGATGAAAAAATATCTAATGGCCCTTGGTTTTGATATCTTCCAATTGGTCATGATTGGTTATACACCCTGAAAAACTCGACCAATAGATATGGTCAGGAAAAAGGCTATTGAAAATGATGCAAAATCTATGAATGTTATCTTGTGCGGACTATCAGAATCAGAGTTTGTCAAAGTAATGCATTGGAAATCAGCAAAAGAAATTTGGGACAAACTTCAAAACATCCATGATGGTGATGACAAGGTCATGAAGGATAATCTTCAAACTCATAGAATATTGTTCGAGATTCTGAATATGAAAGAAAAATAAAATGTTGCAACCTATCTTCTCCACGTGGATGAAATTTTCAACACCATCAGAGGACTTGGTGAAACAGTTGTAGAACCAATGATTTTGCAAAAATTGTTGAGGTCACTCCTCTTAAGATTTGATTCCAAATTCTATGTCATTGAGGAAATGAAGGATCTTGATCAATTAACAATGGATGAATTGCATGGGATCCTCACTGCATATGAAATGAGGATTGAAAAGGAAAAACCATCAAAATGGGAAGCAACTTTGAAATCCTCAAATAATATTAATAAGAAAGAGCACAAATCAAGTGATTGTTCCAGTTGTGAATCATACACAGAGGAAGAAACTTTTGTGAGAAAACTCAAAAAGGGATCTGGAAAATACAAAGGTAATTTTCCATTTAAATGCTTTAACTGTGGGAAAGTAGGACATTTTGCTGCTAAGTGTTCATATGTGAAAAATGAAAGTATTGATAATGAAGAAGACTATAATGTAAAGAGAAAACATCATCAATACAAAAATAGCCACAAAAAGGACAAGCATGAAAAGAATAAGAACTCTTATAAGTAGGAGAATATCCTCTACTCAAAAGGGGTCAGTGACTCGCCTGAAGAAATAAGTGAAAGCAGTTTTGATAGTGATAGAGAAGAAACTATTTTTATGGAAATCGAAACAATGTTGATGAAGACAAAGGGAAAGAAATATTGGATTCAGAAGAGGAGGAAAATGCTAAAACATATGGAAAAGTGGATCCTAAAGAAGAACTCATATGTGCATTAAGTGAAATAAATAAGCTAAGGAAAATGAATTTCAAACAAAAGGAGTGTTAAGGACCAAATATCAAAATAGCATAAAAAAACCTCATAATAAGTACTCAACACCTTGAAAAAGAGAGAATTTTAGATAATAAGCCTCTTCGACGGGGAAACCTCCTTATACACCAAATAAATTTCCAAATACAAGATGATTCCAAATGAAAAGGTCTCCTTGGTATATATAGGAGACTAGGAGGTACAATTACAACTAATGGACTCAAGCCGACATAAATAAAATAACATTACTAATGTAATATGCCCCAATTAAAAGGTAATGTGCCACTATTTAGGGCTTAGCATGCCCCTCCCCTTCAAAAAAGTGTTGTCCACAACACTTGAGTAATTTTGGATGATTTTGTATAAAATACTTATGTTCCCAAGTGGAATCTTCAGCAGGTAGTTTCCTCCACTTAATGAGATACTCTGAAATGGATATATTCCTCAGCTAGTGAATTCTTGTGTCAGTGATAGATTTAGTCTCTGATATAATTTTTCCTTCCTCATCAAGTTCTGGAAATATAGTTTGAACTAGGATCTTGTCACCTATAACCTTCTTTAAGCATGAAACATGGTAAATTGGGTGTACTAGCGAAGATGCAAGCAACTCCATTTTGTATGCCATAGTACCAATCTTTTGCAACACCTTATAAGGGACATAATACTTTGGTGATAATTTATTATCCTTATTAGATTTATTGAGGGACATCTGTTTGTATGGTTGTAGTCTTAAAAATACCCAATCCCCTACTTCAAAACTTCTTTCACTAGACTGTTGATCTTCTTGTTTTTTCATGCGATTATGTGTCATGGTCAGGTTGTCCTTTAAGAGTTGGAGAAATTGGTGTTGATGCTCTATGTGATTTTCCACTGCTTGAACCTTAGATTTTTATTTTAGAGAAGAAGTGATGGAAGGTGGGTGGTATCCATAGAGTGCCATAAATGGTGTCATTTTTGTTCCAGTATGAAAGGAAGTGTTATACCACCATTCTGCCAAGGGTAACCATTTGAACCATTGTGTTTGTTTATCAAAGGCAAAGCAACAAAGGTATCCTTCTAGAAATTTGTTCACTATCTTGGTTTGTCCATCATATTGAGGATGATAAGATGAGCTATGAGCCAATTGAGTACCCAAACAAGAAAATAATTATGTCCAAAAATGTTGAGTGAATATGGGATCCCTGTCACTTATAATAATCTTTGGGCTTCCATGTAGATTTTGAACTGTCTCCATGAATGTGGTGGAAACTGTACTGGCTTTGAAAGGATGAGAGAGTGCACAAAAGTGTGCGTAATTGGTCAGTCTATCAACAATCTCCATGATGACACATTTTCCTTCAGACTTTGGTAACCCTGTGATGAAATTCATGGAAACCTCCTCTCAATGCTGACTTGGGATGGCTAGTGGTTGTAAAAGACATGGGGTATTAATTATTTCCACCTTATTTTGTTTGCAAACCAAGCATTCTTCCACAAACATTTGAACATTAGTTGTAAGGTCATCCAAAAAAAAATCCTTCTTAGTTAATGTCGTTAAAGGTGTTGTTATTCTTTCATAGTTTAGAACAAACTTGCGGTAGTAACCTGTCAAACCCAAAAATCCTCTAATATTATTCAATGTTTTGGGAATCATCCAGTCCATCATGGACTTAATCTTGTTAGGGATACCTTGACACCTTCATGAGATACAATATGACCCAAATAATATACCTCCTTCACCCCAAAGAAACATTTGGATGGTTTGGCATATAGTTGTTTCTCCTTTAGTAGTTCTAGCACCTTGTCAACATTTCGCACATGATCCTCCCAAGACTTGATATAGATTAGTAAATCATCAAAAAATACTAACACAAATTTTTGAAGGAAGGTCTTGAAAATGGAATTCATCAACCCTTGTAATGTCGAAGGTGCATTCGTAAGGCCAAAAGGCATGACCAAAAGTTCATAATGGCCTTCATGAGTTTGGAATGTTGTTTTTGGGATATCTACTTCCTTCATTCTAATCTGATGATACCCTGAATGTAGATCCAACTTTGTGAAATATATTACTCCATGTAGTTCATCTAACAATTCATCAATGAGGGGAATGGAAAACTTATCTTTAATAGTCATCTTGTTGAGCTCTCTATAATCTAGACACATACGCCATGAGCCCTCTTTCTTGAGTACCATTACCATCGGTGTAGAGTAGGAACTTTGGCTAGGTCTAATAATTCCAGCCTCTAACATTTCTTCAACAATACGCTCAATTTCAATCTTCTGGTCATAAGGGTATCTATAAGGTATGATGTTAGGAGGAACACTCCCAGGAATTAGGTGACTAGCATGATCAGTATTTTGAGTGGGTGGAAGACCTCTGGGAATATCTTCAAATACTTTGGAATGCTTATCAATGATCCCTTGGAGATATAGGGGAATAGATGGCTTAGATGTTTGAACATCTAGTGAACATAGTTGTACAATTACACCCTAATGCCCCTTTTCCAATAATTTTGTCATGTCATTAGAGCTTATCACCTTAGTGAGTTTCCCTGTGATACCCCTTAACTCAATTTCTTTTCCTTCCAATGAAAATTTCATGAAAAGTTCTGGAAAATTAAAATCCATTGTTCCTAATGATTGTAACCATTGGATTCCTAGTACGACATCAGCAACACCCATGGGTATAGAAATCATTGTACTATTCATTACATATTCGCCCATAGTAAGATTGATCTTATGGAATTTCACTGAGCAATTGATATTTCCTCCATCTGCAATCATTACTTGAAACTCTGTCGCTGGATATATAAAGAAATTGAGAGATTTGGCTAATTTATAGTGAATGAAATTATGAGTACTACCATAATCAATTAGGACTATTACCTTTTTCTTTTTGATATATCCTTCGATCTTGAGGGTTTGACGAGTGTTAATTCTAGCCAATGCATTGCATGATATCGTGGGAGTAAAATCTTCAAAAGAAACATCTTCTACGTTTTCATCTTGAGGTGGTTCTTTCTCTTGTTCTTGTTCTTCTTCCTCTTCACAATCTATGTAGAATAATTTCTTCTCACCACACTTATGTCCCTTACTATACTTGTTGCCACAATTAAAGCATAAACCTTTTTATTTTCTTTCCTCTAATTGTTGAGGTGTCAACCTTGTAGGTTGATGTGTTTTATAAGAAGGAACATTATTCTCTCAATAAATGTTAGGAGTGGTCCTTCTAGTATCCATAGCCATATTTGTACTTTCAACATTTCTCGCCACCCTGAATGATTTATGAAATTATTTGGGTTCCCAAAGGAGAACCTCATGTTGAATGTTTTCCTTTAAAGTTTCTATGAATACATCAATCAAGTGCTCATCTGGAATATTTGTTACCTTTATTTTCAATCTTTGGAAGTTCTCAATGTAAATTGAACCCTTTTTCTTGAGGTTTATAAATTGGCTAAAGAAGGAATTGCTCCTTTTATCCTCATAGTTTGATATCATTTCTTCCATGAAAATTGTCTAAGTGACAAGTGATTTGTGAGAACAAAGTCATTGATACCACACAAATTGATTGGGTTCTAAATATAAAGAAGAAATTCGTACCTTTTGTGTATGTGGCACATCATGTAGATCAAAGAACTACTCCATATAAAGTATCCATGTGATTGGATCCTTGCCATCAAACTTCCTCATATCGATCTTAGGAAAGTGGTTGGTCTTCAATACAAATTTGGAGTTTCTCCAGTCTTGATTCATCTTCCTTGTGTCCTCATCATGAATTTCATGGGATACATTTTCACTTTCAGGTGGCCTCTCTATTAGAAAAAATTTCAATCCTGCCATGATCTCCCTTTTTAAACCATCCATCTTATTATCCATTATTTCCTCCAACTTAGCTTCAGTTGAATCCATCATCCCTTGTAGTTCATTGTTTGTTATTTTATTCTTTTGTAAATCACTTATGTTCCTGCACATTTCTTCACCTTCATCAAGATTCCAAGTAGGACTATCTAGAGGAATATTTGGTATAGAAGTTCCCTTTTTTGGTGGCATGTTGGCCAAGTATCACTTTTAAACCTTGATTTCGAGGTGGTTCTTCTAGACGATCTTTCTTTTGTTGTATCTCCAAAATTTTGGCCCTTCTAGGTTTGAAAAATTATTTTTGTAGTTCTTTGATACATCTTCTCTGCAATACCACATGTCTGATCAAAATTGGATGTGCCAAGTGGAAGTTATGGTAACTTCCCCACACCTTGCTTATTTTTGTCCCTTCCAGTAGAGTGTACTTGTAAAGCATGCCAAGAGCACAATATCTAATATTTGATTCTAAAACTTGTACCATAAATACTACATATTGTCCATTGTCTAATGCAACTAGTCTCACTTAATTTGGATACTCATTGAAGAAGATATCATTTTTTTACCTAGAAAACATGTTTGAGACTAGTTAATATGACTGGTTAGATGCCCTATGTTACACAGGGTGTATCTACAAAAGTAGGATGACCCAAACGCTGAATTTTTATCACAACTACCTTGATAATTTCTATGAATAGCCTTCGTGTTTCAAGTTCTGAAACGTTAAATAAAAAAAATTATAGAAAAAATTCCGCGATAACTAAATTCGGGATGATTCCAAAACCCTATCTTACATAGGCTATATCTCCAAAATTATAAGGCCTCAAGAGATTAAATTTTCACCCCACATACCTTTATTTGTTTACTAAATATCCTCCAAGGGTTTCCTTATGAAACGTCACAGAAAAAAAGTTATAGCAGAAATTTCAAGATGTCGCAGATACAGCAACGAAACCCCAAGACCTTGAGCTTTGATACTAAATGTTAAGGACCAAATATCAAAATAACATAAAAAAAACCTCAGACTAAGTACTCAACACCATGAAAAAGAGAGAATTTCAAATAATAATCCTCTTTGAGGGGGAAGCCTCCTTATACCCCACATAAATTTCCAAATACAAGATGATTCCAAATGAAAAGGTCTCATTGGTATATATAGGAGACTAGGAGGTACAATTACAACTAATGGAGCCAGGCCGACATAGATAAAATAAAAGTATTAATGTAATATGCCCCAATTAAGGGGTAATGTGCCACTATTTAGGGTTTAACAAGGAGCAACTACAAAAATATGAAGAAGAGGATCGTTATTCAAAAGCCAAAATGTCAGAAATCCTTCAAGAATATAGAAAAGATTGCCATAAGCCTAAAAATTCAATTAGAAGAGGAAATAAAGACATAAGTGGTGAGAATACAAATGAAGAAAAGGGAAGAAAATTACGAAGACCTAGAATCTGAAATTGTTTCCTTGAGAAATGATTTGGAAAATTCAACTACTCAGTTGAAAAAAAGGTTGAAGTTGGAAAGAGTATTGAAATACTAGATGATATAATCAATTGTCAAAGATATCAATTCATTAAGAATAGTATTATATATGATGTTGTTGTTTCCTCCCTACCTACACCTAACCTTGCTACAACCAAGGAAGTTATAATTTTTGCAGGAGGAGTTCAAACTAGTTTTCTAAAAGAACAATCTATTGTCGATTGTCTCAAACAAATTGATGAGCTACATGCTCCTCACATGCCAGAAATTGAGCATGTTGTTACAAATGACATTGTTGTTGATATTTCGAGTTGTTCTACTCACGTAAGTGAACCTAACCCTGAGCGTACTTCCTCTGAGAAACTAGCACAAAAAATTGTGCCCCTATCATCATCCTCACCATAAAAATTGAAGGAATGAAAATCATGCTTCCATATCATTGCAAAATAGATGTCAAAGTTAGAATTATGGATCAATGTCGACTACTAGGACAAATTGTGGTTGGATTGATGGATGTTCATGGAACCATTTGAATAGATGTTTTAGGACTTCATATCATTATGTATCATAGGTTGTACACTTTTATAGTGCTTCTCTTACTTACTGATGATTCCGTTGGAAGTGGTCGACTGGGAATCAACATGACATGACAATCAACTAGAGTTTCGACTTGGTTGTCCATCAACTGGAATTTTTGACAAGAACTATTGTCACTACTTATTGACCCCTTAGAGGGGGAATAATTGAAGTTGTTGTTGTGTGAATCCAATTGATGTCTTCTTGTTGACTCGACTATTTCTTATTGAATAATCTTGGATTTTTTGAGACCAACCCAACCATGTTCAACTATTGTTGGAGATATAATACTACTTATATTGGATACAAATACTATCTCAATTGACAAATATTGATTATATTTCATTGTTGGTGACAGTGTTTAAACTTCTTCAGGAGTGTTTTTGTGTAATGTTCGAGCAGTTTTTACCATTGAGATAGGTAGTGTTAATGACAAAAAAAAGTACAAGTGGAGGACTTCATATTCTAGGTAGCATGCATATAATTTTCATTCAATGTTCTATACATTCCTTCTTCAAACCTTGAATTATTTTTGACAGCTTGGAATGAAATTTGACAACATATCTACATTTTTTTGGGGAAACCTCATAAGCCTTTGTGAGTGGTGTATGGAACTTTGGGAGTTGGTATGGTTTGAGGTATCTATTGCGCAAAATAAAAGACAAGTCCACATAGATTTCTTTACATTGTAACCAGTATTGACCATGTTCAGGAAAGTTTTTTTGAAGGAAAATTGGATGGTGGTTTGATGACATTCAAGAACTACCAAACCAACAACATACATGTGACAATGGAAGATCCCTTAGAAGCTATGAAGACACATAACAAATTGAATATTCAAAGAACATGGAGATGTGATAAGTTGTATATGGACATTTTTTGAACAACAGTACACCATTCATTTTTTGAGCAGTAGATTGTGAGAAAATGTTGAAAACATCCAATCCTATTAATTGTGAATAGCTAATGGTATTGTGATAGTGAAACATCTATCAAGTCTTTGGAATATTTTTAGTTAGTAGCAAAAGGATCAGTTCTTGAGAGTGACGGTAAAAAAGAGAAGACTCAACAATTACAACAAGAAATATAGTACATTCACAAGGGGAGCTACTTTAGAAAACAACAAGAGAAAGCAAAGTCTAAGGGGGAGCAGCACAGCAAAAGGAACAAGTTACAGATATTTTTACCAAACCCCTTCCCAGAGAAACATTTGAAGTTGGGAGTGATATCCCTCTCATCTTTTTGGTCAAAAAAAAAAGCACAAAACAGGGGGAGCATACATTTTCCATTGATATCAAAGGGGGAGAATTATAGATAGGGGGAAGAGAATTACAGATAGGGAGAGTTGCAGACAAGGGGGAATTCTTTCTATTTCTGGAGGATTATGTGTTTTTGCGTCTAGGGTTGTCAACAATGACAAAGGGGGAGATTGTTGAATAAATTGTTTTCATTGATGTCAAAGGTAAGTAAGTATTCAAATATAAATGTGACTTTAATAAATACAAAAGTGGAAAATTTAAGTGGAAGTGGAGTTTACGTAAAAGTGGAGTAAACATGAAAGTGGATTAAAAAAAAGTAAAAGTGAAAGTGGAGTTTATGTAAAATTGGAGTAAACATGAAAATGGATTAAAAAAGGTAAAAGTGAAAGTGCACATGGTATTTGCACATGAATTTAAAACCTATGGTTGTATTTTACCCATGGTATGTTAAAAAGTGAATTAAAAATTAAAAAGTGGGAAAATTAATTATTATTTAATAAAATTCATGTCTTTTCAAATAAACATGACTTTTCATGAAAAGCTTATGGAAAAGTATAAATGGAGAAGAAGGTTACGAGAAAAAAGGTGTGTGTGGGTGAAAATGTAATATTATTATGCATACCATTTGAGGAGTGACGATTTAATATGATTCAAAGAGCGATGATTAAATATAAGTGAAGATCAAATATAATGTTCTAACAAATATTAAATCAAGCATTCTAGAAATTACAACTGGTAAAGCCATATCTAAGGTAGAAGTAGAAGCAATAATATTTGGTGAAGGAAAATAAAAAGTACAAGGAGCGAGCATCGAGAACATCTAATAAAAGCAAAAGGAGTGTGTGCAAAGTTGATCTGTAGAAAGAAAAAGTAGCGTGTGCAGAACGGATCTGGTGAAGCTAGAAGCAGCAAGCAGACCAGTGAAGGAAATGTAAATGAAGAAATTGTAAGTAGGTTGGTGCCTACATAAAAAAATAGTTGTGGGGATTGTTGTATATTGTAGGTCGATGCCTACAAATAGAAGAGGGGATTGGTGTCTCATGTAGGTTGTTTCCTACAAACAATAGAGGGGATTGGTGACTCATGTAGGCCAATTCCTACAAATAGAAGAGGGGATCGGCATCTCTTGTAGGTCGGTGCCTACAAAAAGAAGTGGGGATTGGTGTCTATAGTAGTTTGGTGTGTACAAAAATAAGTTTTTGTGTTTTTCTCCCAAAAGGGTTTCCAGGTTAAATATTGTGTCTTTTGGTTGTTATATTTATGTGATTGCATCATTATGGTTTATGAATGTTAAAAAGAAAAAGATAGTCTTATACTGATTGAACCCGCCCCCCCTTAGTTTAAGTTTGTTATAAACACATAAGTGTGCCCAAAATATATGCAGCTATGGAAAATTGGTAAGCATACCACTAAGCTTCTATGGTGAAGCTCAAAGGTATAATTTCCAAGCAACACGTTTCTATTTTAATTGACCATGGATCTAACCTAAGTTATATCTCACCTCAAGTTGTTGAAGCATGTGCCTTACAGATAAAGAAACATGCAAAGGCATGGTTGGTTCAGTTAGCCACAAGAACTAAGAGAGAAGTGGAAAAGGTAATAGAAGTTTGTCCATTTGAGATGAGTGGACTGCATACTCAAGAAACTTTGAACATCCTACCCCTAGTATCATATGATGTAATATACCAGATATAAAAAGTATGAAGAACAGAAATAAAATGCTAAAAATGGCATAATAACAACAATATAACCAGAACAATCATCACAATAGCACTGAAATGATATAAGAATAACAACATAAATAATACTTTGATTCTGAAAGCAATGTTCATGGGCCTCTTCGAGGGGGAAACCTACAATTGAGCAGAGCTCTATTACAATAATATCCAAGCTAGGGTTATCATACCCTCGACTCCTATTTATACTAAATATGTCTATCAAAAGAAGCATCTAGAGGAAGATCCTTCTAGAAGTGGAAGCTTCTATTAGGTCTTCTTACATTCGACTTATTCTATTTTATTGCAAGGCCTTATTAATATTGACCTTTATTACATCTGAATATATTTTTCTACCTATGTGCGGGTTAGGACCCTAACATGTCATCCTCCTTAAAAATAGCCTTGTCCTCAAGGCTTGAGATGTGGAAATTGTTGCAGAATGGTAGCTGGTTCCCAAGTGGCATCTACTAGAGTTGTATCTTTCCATTGGACTAACAATTCCTTGATGGTTCTCTGATGCAGGTGATGCTCACACTAGTCCAAAATTGCTTGTGGTTGTAGCCAAATGGATCCTTCTTCAGCTAACTCGAGAAGGTTGGTTTGAATTTGGCACTTAGTTCCAATCACCTTCTTTAAGCATGAAACATGAAAAACAGGATGTAGCTTCAAACGACTAGGCAAAGATAACTGATAGGCTACTTGTCCCACACGCTTGAGAATGGTATAAGGACCATAAAATTTGGGCACTAGCTTCTGAAAATGCTCGGCCTTGAGGGAAGTTGGCCTGTAAGGTTGCAGTTGAAGAAACACCTAATCCCCTTTTGCAAAATGACGTTCAGAGAGACCTTGATTTTCTTGTTGCTTCATGCGATTATGTGCCATGACCAAATTCTCTTTGAGGGTACGTAGAATAGCCTCTCGAACTATAAGTGTTTGGTCAACTGCCTAGACCTTTGAGACACCAGGTAAGTATGAGAAAACCGAAGGTGGCTTCTGTCCATATACCACTTCAAAAGGAGTCATGCATGTAGTTGTATGGTATGAAGTATTGTACCACCATTCAGCTAGGGGTAACCATTGAGCCCAGTGATTTTTCTTTTTCGAGGCAAAACACCTCAAATATGTTTCCAAACACTTGTTGACAACTTTCGTTTGACCATCAGTCTAGGGATGATAAGTTGTGCTGAGATGCAATTGGGTGCCTTGTATCTTGAACAGTTCTTGCCAAAAATTTCTTGTGAAAGTTAGGTTGCGATCAGAAACAATAGAGTGTGGCATGCCATGAAGCTTGAAGACCTGATCCATGAAAATTTGAGCCACCGATTTGGGTAAGCCTGTAATAAAATCCATAGAGATATCCTTCCAAATAGCAGGTGGAATCGCAAGCAGTTGTAGTGTGCCCAGAGATTTGACTGTTTCTCCCTTGTTGCATTGACACACATCACATTCAGTGACAAAATTACAAATTTCCTGTTTCATACCATCCTAAAACAAAGAAAGTTTGACCCTATCATAGGTTTTGGTGAACCCGGAGTGCCCCGTTGTGGGTGTAGCATGAAGCTCAGAAAGTACCGTGGATTTAAGCTTTGATTGTTTACTTAAATACAAAAAGCCTTAGTATTGAAGATCATCATGGAGCCAAGAGTACCCTGGGGAAGCTGGAGCATTGGACTGCAATTGTTGGATTAGATGCAAACTTTTGGGATCTTGTATCCATTCTTGGCGAATGGCTTGGAGTCAATCTAGTACAATGAAGGAAAGAGAAAAAAGGGATCCTTCATCTTCATATTTTTGGGAAAGTGCATCCGCCACCACATTGTCTTTTCCTTTCTTGTAAATGATCTCATAATCATATCCAAAGAGCTCAGTCACCCATTTTTCTTGCTTCGGGGAGGAAATGTGTTGTTCCAGAAAATACTTGAGGCTTTGATGGTCTGTCTTAATTTGGAAATGTTGATCCCCAATAGATAAGGGCGCCACAGATCAACGGCATGTAGAATAACCAACATTTCCTTTTCATAGATTGATTTGCCCAGATTTCTTTCAGATAGTTTCTTGTTGGTAAAGGCCAAAGGCCGACCCTCTTGCATAAGGACAGCACCAATTCCTTTCCCTGAGGCATCACACTCCAAGACAAAGGTATTTTTGAAATCAGGAAGGGCCGGGAATGGAGTGGTGCACATGGACATCTTCAAGGTTTGAAAAGATTGAGCAGTGGCTGGAGTCCAGGTGAAAGAGTTATTTTTTAGAAGAGCAGTGAGAGGTCTTGTAATATTTCCATAATTCTTAACGAACTTGCGATAATAACCTGTTAAGCCCAAAAACCCACGCAAGATTTTGAGAGTCTTTGGGTGAGGCCATTCTTGCATATCTTCAATCCTTTTTGGGTCCACCCTAACGCCATCCTTGCCAACTATATGGCCCAAGTATTCTACTTCTGAGGCGCCAAAATCACATTTAGACTGATTTAGGAAAATTTGGTGCTGAGAGAGTAGATGGAGAAATCGATCCACATGAGCAAGATGGTTTGTCCAGGTTTTTCTATAGATGAGGATATCATCAAAGAAAAATAAGACAAAATGATGGAGAAAAGGATGGAAGACATGATTCATGAGGCTTTGGAAGGTGGAGGGGGCATTACACAAGCCAAAGGGCATGACCAAAAACTCATAGTGGCCCTCATGAGTTCTAAAGGAAGTTTTGGGAATGTCTTCCTCTTTCATATGTATCTAGTGGTAGCCAGAATGAAGATCAAGTTTAGTAAAGAATTGGGTGCCACTCAATTCATCCAGGAGGTCATCAATGATAGGAATGGGAAATTTGTCTTTAATGGTAAGTTTGTTGAGGGCGCGGAAGTCAGGACACATTCTCTAAGAACCTTCTTTCTTCAGGACCATGACCATAGGACAAGAGTAGGGGCTCGTACTAGGGAGGATAATGCCTGCATTAAGGAGTTCCCGGACCATTTTCTCAATTTCATTTTTTGGGGAAAAGGGGTGACGATACGGACGGATATTGGGAGCAAGGCTTCCGGGTATAAGGGGAATGGAATGATCGTGAACACCATGGGAAGGAGGGAGTCCTTGGGGAGTGGAAAAGACCACTTCATGTTTATAAAGGATTTCTTGGAGGTCTTGTGGCATCGAGGGTGTCTTTGTTGCTTGTATGGCATGGAGTTGGTCAATAACACCAAAATGACCTTTTTTGAGCATCTTTTCCATGCGATGGGAACTAATGATCTTAGGTGAACCGGAAGTGATGCCTTGGAACTTATATTGGTGGCCCTCCTGGTCGAATTGCATGGTTAATTCCTTAAAATCCATGAGAATGGGACCCAAAGTCCTTAGCCAGTCTGCACCCAACACAATGTCACAACCGCCCATGTCGATAGAAAACATATGAGATTTCAGGTGGTAGTCACCAATTTTGATGCAGAAGCATCGCTAGCACATCAAGCGAGCCAACGCAGAGCGGAAGACAGCTGGACAGGCCAGCGCCAATTTTGAAAATGCTTTGGGACTGTTGCGCAAATCTTAAATGAGTCATTTAAGAAGAGGCGCCTTTGTATATTGTATTGGACCTTGAGCGGATAACTCTCGTCCTTAGGTAGATAGTCGGCATTTAATATAGTTAATGCTGGTAGATAGGAATTTAATTCTAGATTTGATAGCTTTAGAGCGTAAGAGGGAAACGGGATATAGACACCCTCGTTGTGCATTTGTAACATTATTGAGAGGAAGAGAAAGAGCATGCAGGGAGCTGTATGGAGAACACCCATGTACAAATATTTGAATTAAAAGAAGAAAGCTTTGATTCAAATTCATGGTTTGTGTTGGTTCTCTGTGTATTGATGTTATGCTCATGAAGGTTTGCTTCTTGTTATACATTTTCTTTTATATGTTGTGTATGTGATTTCATGTGTGAATTGAAGTCTGAAGGGAACAAGGAATTAGTTTCAATTATTTCTCTATTTTGAGTCAGAGAATTCCTGCAAAGAGTGCAGTTGAATTTGTCCGCAAGGAATGCGTTGACAGAGGGCTTCAGATAGAGATAACTTTTGTTCTAAGTTCCCAGAAGTACAGTTGAGCAGAGGAGCCGTGCAAGGAGTGCGCAAGCCAAGTTAAGACTCAGATTTGCAATTCTGAGCAAAGGGGATTAAGACTGCTGCTACAGGAGTGCGCAGAGTCGATAAACTTCAACACTCATTTGAGGTTGAAGGGTTTTCCGCAAGGAGTGCATGCAAGAGATTTCTTGAAAGACTTGAGAATCGTGGAAAAATTCAGGAGGAGTAGGCCTTCAAATTCACTGAAGGATAAGCGCAGGGAAGCTGCTATTGAAAGTATGAGGGAAGCGTTGCAGCTTGGTGAGAAGGTGAACGAATTGCGTGGAGAGACACTTAGCCCTTTCGTGGATCGCATAAGGAAGAACGGACGGTCGAAATCCTCTGAGGAGATTTTGCAAAGTTCTGAGAGCCTTAGATCTTCCAAAATTCTGAGGTAGTTACAACGAAGGTATCAAGAGGTTCTAAGTTTAGGAAGGGTAGAGTCATTGATCAGGATCACGAGGATCATTGGATCTACTCATGGATCGGCATATTGGGATTTCGTGAGTTGAGACTCCAAATCCTTGCAACGAAAGTCGCGATATTACAATACACGATATTCCGACGGGTGATTAAATAGTGTGGGCCACAGTTGGGTTGGTGAGTGGAGAACAGGTGGCGCATCTTATCAAGATCTTGCAGCGAGAAGTCCTAAAAATTGGGCATTAGGATTCGCAATCCCGCGAAGTCCGAAGTCCTGACGAGTAGACGTGACCGTGGAAAGTCAACTCGCGAGCATATAGGAATTTCGACACATCGGGACTCGGGAGTTGGAGAACTGAGTGTTTGGTGTCGCGAGTAGCGAAGTCACGATAGGAGAAGGGAGAGGTCAACATTGACTTATATTGGCGTTTGGGATTCGTAAGATTCACACCCGACCACTGGCCTTTGAACTGGCGAAGTCACGAGTTCCGATTCTCCGATAAGTCAAAGAAGGGGTATCGTACACGATAGATCTGTGGGTGTGGAGTTCCTTATAGGGAATTAGAATAACCTTACATTCTTCAGGCCGAGAAAAGAGAAGATCTTGTGTGAGCGGACATGCTCCAAGGAGTGCAGCTGCGTCAGGTGTGGTATCAGAGTGGGAAAATTTCTTTTCTTTTTGTAGAAGGGAAAGGAATTCACCATGCTTCCAAGGAGAGAAAGACAGTCACCTGATCTAGAAGATAAGTAGGTGAGGAGAAGAGGTAGGCAGGTAGTCAATCCAGAAATGGAGAGACAGATGAGAGATCTCTGAGAAAGGCTCGAAGACATGGAGACAGCTCAAAGATGCACAGCTAGTGCAGGGGATTTCAGCGATTCAGAGGATGAAGTTGAAGCCAAACATGAAGAGGAAGTTGCAGCCAAGGATGCAGCGAATGAACGTCTAATTAAAGCTATTGTTGGGATCGGTGTGAAAGAGAAAATGGACATTCCAGTCTATGAGGGAAATCTGGATGCAGAAGAGATTCTAGATTGGATTATAGCTCTTGATACTTACTTCGACTATGAAGACGTCGAAGAAGATAAGAAAGTCAAGCATGTTGTTACGTGCTTGAAAGGACATGCAGCACTGTGGTGGGATGAGCTACAAGTTGACAGACGCTGCAAGGGCAAGAAGAAGATTAAGAGTTGGGATCGAATGATTGCGAAGATGAAGGCAAATTTAATCCCAAGAGATTACCAAATTACTCTGTTTAGGAGGATGCAGAACCTGAGGCAGAAGTTGATGACAGTGAAAGAATACACTGAGGAATTCTATCGACTGAACATCAGAGCAGGTCATCGGGAGAGCGATGATGAGAAAGTTGCTAGATATATGAATGGTCTGAGATACGACATTCAGGATGAATTAAGCATAGTTACCATCTGAACTATGGAGGATGCTTATCAGATGGTTCTGAAAGCAGAGGAGAAGCTGAGCCGAAAGCAGAGTCAGAGGGGCCGAGGCAGAAGCCAGCCCAGAGGCAAGTCAGTTGCCTAGGAAAAATTCCAGAAGCCCAAGGAGGAATGGAAGAAACCTCAGGGTAAAGCTGAAAGAGGTGGAACCTCACAGCGAGGGCCACATGTTGAACAGAGAGAACAACATACAGCGCAGAGAGGAGGATATGCTGACAACACTTTTCCTCGTACCAGAGGTAGAGGAAGAGGAAGAGGTGGAGTAATTACATGCTTCACATGTGGAAAGAATGGGCACAAGTCTTATGAGCATCGAGAGAAAAATAAGGACATTGGAGAAGCTCACATCACCGAGGCGCAAAGGCGAGATGTTGAGGCCGAAGACACAGAAGGTGGAAGATCGCTTATGATGCGAAAATTCCTTTTGACACCTGAGAAAGAGGTGGAAAGTTCAGTCCAAAGGACTAGACTTTTCAGAACATCTTGCAAGACCAAGGACAGGGTGTGCAAGGTCATCATAGACAGTGGTAGCACGGATAATCTCGTATCTACATAGATGGTAGAGAAGCTGGAGCTGGAGATGACTGATCATCCAAGCCCATACAGAGTTTTGTGGCTACAAAAAGGACACCAAGTAACTGTTACTAAACAATGCTTGGTTGAATTCAAGATAGGGGGATATAATGATAAGATTCTATGTGATGTTATTCCCATGGATGTATGTCATCTATTGCTACGTAGACCATGGAAATATGACAAAAATTGTTGGAAATACTAAAACAACTGAGAGGGGGGGGGGTGAATCAGTTGTTTATATAAGCTTAAACAATTTTATGCTTATTAAAACATTATTAATATTTATTCATGTGGTCATCAACAATGTACAACATATGAACAGTAAAATTAAAAACCATCAGTCACACATGAAGTACACACAGAGACAGATTTTCATGAGGAAACCCATAAAGGGAGAAAACCTCTTCTTCTTCAAAATGATAGGCAGTCTTTTGCAGTTCTGTACATCATTTACAATTGAGCACCAACTCAATGTGAGGTTGTTACCTCTGTCTTACAAGATACAACTTGTTTGAGAGCTCCAACTCTCTGGTTTCTCTAGCACCCACTAGAAGGAAGCACCAACTCCCTGAGTATTCCAGCACCAACTTCCTGAATGTTCCAGCACCAACTGGATGGAAGCACCAACTTCCAGTTACACAGGCTCCAACCTGCATAACAGAGAACACATGTTCTCCCTAGCACCACCCTACCACCCTAGTTTCTCTGGCCACAACCAGATGGAAGCTACAACTTCCTGTGTTCAAGCTCCCACTTGAACCTCTGAGGACAACAGTCCTCCCAAGAACCTCCCAACCACCCTTAAATATCAAATAATGAATACACAGACAACTTATGTGGATAAATCACTTCTTACCTTTCTTTTTCTATTTTGTAATTCTTCTCTTTCTCTGTCCACCTAGCAAGTCTCCTCTGCATCACATTGTTCTGTCATTCTGCTCTTCTTCTGCTTGCTCTATCGTTCTGCTCTACTTCTACTCTATCATTCTACTCTGCTTCTACTCATAATTTCATCACATTCTGGACCTCATATATAATGTCCCACCACTAATGTCCTTCTTACTGTTTGATACTTTTTCCCTTACATAACGGCTAACCCTATTCAGTCTCGTTCATATTCTTTTATACAAGCTACCTTGACGATTCCACTTCCCCTTCCAATCGGTAATACAAGGACATCTGTCTTGGCAACTGAAATGCTAACTTCTTTGTCATCATCAGTCTGTTTCTCTTAACTGATTCATAACTGAAGCGTTAATGTGCGAGGAATAACAGCAGCCCTCCTATCAATACTTGATCCAACGGTCCAGATCTAATCGAGATTTCACTCATCGCAATTTTGGCATTTACGATGTCAAAATTCACAAGTCCTCCGGACTCGCGATTCTCTGATTCTCGATGGCTCCTTTCATACGCTAGCCCTCCTGAGCTTATCTCCCGGTCAACGTGACCGTCACTTCGTGACCACATCCTTATCTCTGACAACTGGCCTCCACTACGCCACTGTCCTCCTTCGCTACTTTGCTGACATTTGGCCCCCACTCATCGGGGTTTTGCGGATCGCGATTCTGAATTTCACAAAACTCTTGTCAACGGGATCCCCGATTTCCCGATGAACAAAATGCCGACGACGCCTTGATCTTCGACACCTGTCCCTCAGATGGATGGTCCGGATCCCTTCGGGATTTCGAGACTTTCGATATCAAGTGACTTTGTCATTTCAAATTCCTGATCGCCGATGCCTCTGCTGACGTCACACGTGGTTTGACACATGTTAGATCCTGCCACGTGTCACTCTGATTCGTGACTTACATGTGCCTGAAGTGTTGAATCTTCTTGCCACCTGTCATTCCCCGGTTGTGCCACGTGTCCCTTGCTGACGTGGTCTACTGTCGTGAGTTGGATCAATGGTTCAGATGCAATCTTGGCTCAACGGCTACGATTGAATCGCAATATCGCGTTTCACGATTTCAGAGTTCTTGATGTCAAGAGATTTTGGCATTACAAAGTCCCGATCTTTGATACTCCGATACGAGCTGTGATCAACGGTCCAAAGCACTTCTTATCCAATGGCTGCGATTGCATCGCGAAATCGCATATCGCGATTTTGGGGTTTTCGTTGTATTGTGTTCTTTGCATATTGAAATCCCGATCGCCGAAACTCCGATGAAGCCTCCTGTCTACAAGTGGATGGTCCCGATCTCTGCTTGATTTAACGGCTACAATCGAATCGTGAAATCGCATATCCCGATTTCGGGGTTTTCGATGTCAAGTGAATTGGACATTTCAAAGTCTCGATCCCCGAATCTCCGATGACTTATCTCCCTCGCAACTTCTGCAGATCTGACGGTTGTCGGCCTTTCGGGAAATTTGAATGGGATCCAACGGTCACTGGATCTCTGTCTTCCTTCTTCTCTGTAAACTCTTGTTGCGCACGTTTTCTTCAATGTTGTTCCTCCTGAACTTTTACGTCCGAATCCCCAAGGGGTTTTATCCTTCTTATCTTACCATCTCCACTATTGCCATTAATGACAACAACCATCAACACGCATTCGTTGCTTGTTCAATATTTGCCAACAATCTCCCCCTTTGGCATTGATGGCAACACTTGCATTCAGACTCAACTCTCCTCTGCATTTGATGGCTACACTTTCATTCAGACTTAACTCTCCTCTGCATTCGACCATTCAGGCTCTCCTCTGCATTCAACCAATCAGGCTCGAATCTGTTCCCGAAACATTTCGAACTCGACTCCTTTCTCCCCCTTTGACATCAATGTCAAAGAAGAAACATTCTTCCACTGATCTTGTTGCAGAACATACTCCCCCTGTCATCTATAAGCATTTAGGAA